>CAJHQP010000200.1:0-243961 GCA_905132765.1 Moricandia arvensis | reverse complement strand
AGAGACAATCTTGTAGCTCACATTGCATAAGCTTATTGGACGGAACTTTGCCATCGTTGTTAGTTTGGTTTTTTTGGGATAAGGCAAATATTTGTATCATGAGCCCTGGAGAAACAATCCCGTCAAACATGAATTCATTAACCTTACGAGTCAGATCTCCTTTCACAATATCCCAAAAATTCTTGTAAACAAAGCACTCATTCCATCTGATTGTTGGGCTTTCTCTGGGTGCATTGCAAATATAGCTAGTTTAACCTCCCATTCTGTGACAGATGCAGTAAGTTCCTAGTTCATCGCCTCAGTGATTGTCGTTGTAATATTAGCCATTGCTTCATCAAGCTCGAAGGGGCCAGATGATTCAAATAAGGACCGAAATAGCTAGTCGCAATGGCGACTAGCCCCTCTTCATTCTCTACTAAATTTCCTTGAGCATCAGTCAAGCTCGTAGTTCTATTCCTGGCCCTTCTTTGTTTTGTTAATTTATGGAAAATTTTCAAGTTTAGATCTCCCACTTGTAGCCACAACACTCTACTTTTTTGCTTCCAAAACAACTCCTCAACCTTAAGAGCCTCAAATAACTCTTTTAGTGTTGCAGGCTATTCCTCAGCCGATACATTATCATCATTGTACAAGGCCTCCACCTTCTCCTTCAAATCTCCACTTGCTACTCAGAATTCATATCATTCTGCTTTTTCCACTGACTGAGAGCACTACGAAAACTAGCAATATGAGTCATAATATTTGCATCTGATGGTAAATCAGGCGAGTTCCATCCTTCTTGGACAACACTTATAATCTTATCACTATCTAACCATCTCCTATCAAATTTGAACTTCTTCGCTTTAAAAGGTTTAGATAGTATATTTGCTAGGACCGGATGATGATCTGATCCCCAGAGGCGCATGTAACTCACTGACAAATGAGGAAAGTTATCATGCCATGTTTCATTCCCTAAGGCACGGTTTAACTGGCATCTGATAGTGTTCACTCCACGTTTCCCAACCCAAGAAAGTTGGTTGCCCGAGCATGGAAACTCCAGCATTCCACAATCACTTATCATTTGTTTGAATGGTAGGAAAGATCTATCAGAACGTATCCTTCCACCCACTTTTTCTTTGTGACAAGTAATTTCATTAAAGTCACCAATTATGAATCAAGGTCCATCTTTTATTGTTGAGAAGCGTGAAATACGCTCCCAAACTAACTCCATGCGTTCTAAAACAGGGTCACCATAAACGAATGTCACATAGACTTTTATTCCATCAATGATCGTAGATACATCAATCATTCGATTATTAGAAAATTAAACAACAACTTGCAAATAAATCCATAAAAAACAAAGCAAAACCACCGCTTTGGCCACGTGGCTTAACGGTAAACACCTTCTCATAACCAAGGTCAGCCTGAATGTTTTGCAACAGCAGCTTCCTATTTTTTGTCTCAGAAAGGAACAAGAGTCTTGGGCGATGCTTGTGATACATCTCCGTAAGGCGTCAAACTGTGAGGTTTCCCAATCCCACCATAGTTCCAACTTATTACCTTCATTGATAAGGTTTTCCTGGAGCTTTGGGATCCACCTTAGCTTTCTTGATTACTCTTGAGTCCATAGTTAGTTTCTTGGTAACGCTTATTCCTTGATGCTGAGGCATAACCCGTGTGTTGGAGCTTCCAGTCGCGGCCATAGTATATGTGCGTGTTCGGGGAGATGCTCTATGAGTCTCCACCTTCGGCCCTGTAGATAGAGACCGTGCCGCACTCCTTGTTATTGGCTTCTACTCCATATAGTCCACAACGGTGGAGGCATCATAATCATTGCTTCTCTCGGGTTCACTTGATGTTCCATCTACATCCATTGGCTTCACTTGATACTCCACAATCTCCATACCTTCCAGCTCTGCCCCAAGCAAGTCATCTTCTTCCATAACCATCAATTCCATAGCAGAATCAGCTTGGTTCCTTTCCTCTCCCATCAACTCGTCCATATCATTTAGCGTTGATATCTTGACTGCATCAGATGGTGGAATGACGTCATCACTCATCTCAACGTCATCAACATGAACATAGTCACCAGCATGAGAAGAGTCGGCCTCTTGAACAGAATTTAGGAAAGTGACATTATTATCCACAATCTGAGATAGAACTTTCTGAGCCACCTGTTTACTATGAGTGACTGGTTTAGTTACTCGAGTAGCCATAGGAGCTGACCCCGATATGCTTCTCCTTTCACTACTTCCATCATTTTCAATTCTTTGCTTTTTCTTCCATATATGCTTTGGAGGCGCATGAAAATCCATCTTTCTTGGATGACAGTACGGCTTATATCTATTATGATTTCTCTCCAACTCTTGACTCCAAAAAGAGACTATAGAGCGTTGCACACGAGACTCATGTGATCTATTCTGTATTGGCCCAGCCCACTCATGGACTCTGTTACTTCTATCTGAGAAATTCCTTTCCTTAATGTTGCTTGTCCGAGAACCCCCAACGCCATCCTCATGGCGTTTCTCATTCAACAGCATAGCCGATGTTCTGTTGCTATTCACAGGAGCAGCAGCTCTAGTTCCCAAAGCCAACACAGGGTTCCGTGGGTGACATTCTCCAGCCTCATGTGACATATGACCCCATGTTTTGCAATGTTTAAAGAGGCAATCATAGTGTAACTTTACTGTTATCTCTTCCCCGCCCTTTGTTAAAAGCCTCCTCGTGAACTTCAGAGGCTTACCAAGTCAATGAAAACCTACAATTTCCCTTCAGTAGCATCAACCAGCTCTACCCGTCCAAGTCTATCACCAATGCTACAGAGATTCTGCTCTGTAGACAGGTGTAGCGAAATGCCTTGTAAATGGATCCAGAAAGGAATCAATAATGGATACTCATCATCAGTGACTCGCTCCCATCGAATCAATATAAACATCGCATAATTAAAATAGAAAGGGCCTTGACTTAACACATGATTAAGGTCATCTCCAGACTCAAAATTAAGAAGGAAACGTCCATCCCAAGGTCACACGATGAGATCTTGTCCTCCATCCCCCATTGTGCTGGCATCTTCTCCAATTGCTTCTCGGCACTTTGTTTCTTAGGAATCAATACCTTCCCTATCAGTGATAGGTTGTACTCACTGATGAGGTTCTCATCAGCTTCGTCAGGCAGTTGGATCGGCTCATCATCATCTTCATACAAGATCTCTTTACCCTTACTTCCCATCTTTACTCACCAAGAACAGAATGGGCAATCACATATCAACCACCAGTATCCTTCAGACACTCTCACAAGTATCGATGTTATTGGTTGATCAATCCATTTTGGCTTTTCCATGTCATACAATCTGCAACCAATACCTGAAAATCATTATGATAATTAGATGATTAGTTCCAAGAAAAGCTCATAGTTCTCAACTGAATTATTTTGGCTCAAAAATAATACAACTGATACTCGAAAACAAACACAATGTCATTAGTTACCTCCCCAAGACTTAAATAGCATTGTCTCCAGTATTATATAGTCTAAATTTGGTGGTGTCGATCAATACCATGTTTCTGGCAAGACACCAAACTGTTTATTTAAATCAGAAAACTTATTAGTGGGTTGTCTCCCAAAAAACACTTATTTTCAAGTTATTAGCTCGACTTTTGGAGGCAGATTCAATCTGGATGAGAATATGCACTTGCTCCAAAACAAGTCCTAATGTTTATTATCTACAGCTTAAGCACACTGCTCATGAATCTTTTCACAACATCTTCCCCTTTGTCTTTCAGTTCCGAAGTGAAAACAAATTGAACTTTTACAAATGGCTGTGAAATTCATCTGCTTTGCATGTGTACTCTCTATCAAACCATCTAAACAGCTCTTATGAACCAATGTCAAGTGAGGATCTCCCTTTATCCTTTTTCTTTTCATCTTCTTCTTACTCTTTCCTCCAGATTTATGTGACTGTAGACCAATGTATCCATCTAGGACATCCTTAAGTTTACTATTATCACCCAAGTATTTATGACAAACAACGACATGCAAATTTTTATCAGACACATCAACGCATGAAGTAGATGAATACCTCTGCTTTGTGACATAGCTTTTTAGTAGACATTCTCATCAGTGTTGGCAAATGATATTCTGCTCTTTTGCATGTCAACTACTGCTCCTCTTGTAGCTAGAAGATCTTCCCAAAATCAGAGGAATACCTGAACCAATTTCCATCTCCAACACCTACAAGTTAGTAGGAACTATGGAATTCCCAACTCCCACATCTGATTGCTGAGACCACCATGAGAAGATTTGGTGGAGAAGTTTGCGAAGGTTAGTTGAATCTTTGGAGTTTCTGCAACAGCTCCTTGTCTCTCAGTAATTTCCTTAGACAAGATACTAACTGTACACCATCAAGAGCATAAGGAAATTCAAGTCATGATATGGTGTAGGGAAACACAAACTTCCTAAAATCTTCTAGCTTTGTAAGTTTCTTAATCTCTGTATATTCACCTCTAGCCTCATCAAACAATTCTTTGATCTCCTCCATGGTATCTCTGGTGTTCTTGAAGAAATGAGACAAACGTAATTCTTCACAAGCTTCCTAAAAAGAGACATCTTCAGAAATTCTCTTCACTCTTTTGTGGAAACCAACAAGTTCTTTTGCACTGATGGGCTCCTTCAAGTTCTTGAGTATTACAAGGTACGATACCTTGGGCTTGTAAACTCTCTCCTCAAAATTTCTTGGCATGATAGAAGGACATGGATTGCATCAAGCCAATGTTAACCAAGACTATATGAGTGTCGGTCGACACAAATCTTTGGTTTCGACACCTTTGTGTCAAGATGGGTTAATTTTGCTTCGTCTCAAAAATTCTCCGTGGTTTTTTTTCTGAGAGTGTTGACCAACACTAGGTTGGTGTCGATCAACACTAGGTTTGTTTCGATCGACACTGACCTCCAGTGTCAACTCTTCAGTGTTGATTGGGAAATTTTTTGGTCAATTTTGCTCTGACAAACTCGAACTTTTGTGCTTTTCAGAAGGTGTCGACCAACACCAGTAGTGGATGTCGATCGGCACTGAGCTAGTGACTCCAAAGTAACCATCGTTCAGTTTATTTGGTTCTCCAGATCCTTGTTCATCACCGACTACCATAATGGCGATGACAAAGTTTCTTGGGCCTTGTTTCTGACCTTCCATGAAGCATTCTTTTTTTTTTTTTTCAGATAGTCATCAGTCTGTGCAACCTGAGTATCCAACTTCATGACATGAATGTTTGATCTTCAAACTTCCCATTTAGATTAGTGTATATGGGATCCATTTTCTTGTTGAAGTCCATAGTCTGTTTCTACTGTGTTTCAAGGATCTGTTCCAGCAACATCCATCCTACTCTCTTAAGTTACTGCAGGAGGTTTCTGATAAGTAGAATAATCATTGTTCCTTTTGAAGCTGATCTTGCTCTAAAAAGGGTTCTGAAACTGAGCTCTCTGATTATAACCTCGAAAACCTGTCCCATTGACATAATTGACATCATTTTCTTCAGTTGGTTTCAAGGTTTCAACCTCTGCAGCAAAGTGAACTTGCTTCTTGTTCAAGAGGAGATTATGAACTTAACCTAGCTTGGCTTTCACTTCAGAAATCTGAAATCCATCCACGTTTCCAGCTGATTTCATCCTGTAAAGATCTTCATTCTTAGTACTATTAATAGAGACCAAGTTCTCAATGAGTTTCTTAGCTTCTTCTTGGCTTATTGTATTGAAGTTTCCTTCACTTTCAGCATCCAAAGCCATCTTATACCCCTAATCAATAGCTTTGAAGAAAATACGAGCAGTTGAACCTCATTGAAACCATGGTGTTAACAGTCTCTCTAGTAAGATCTAAATTTGATCCAAGAGTTCTTGAATGCCTTAGTATGACCATGAGAAACACATGGAGATCTTGTTTCTCATCTCCTCATAACTAGCATCATCAAAGAAATTTCCCAAGAATGCATTCTTGGTGTCATACCAAGAAGTACGAGATCATGGTTGTAGTTTATTTAGCCAATAAGATGCCTCCCAGAAACTAATAAGGGAACAACTGGCACGAAAGGTAGTCTTCAGACTCCATTCAGTTTGATGCTTAATTCTAGAAATTCAAACCTATTACGATGGTCGAC
Source organism: Moricandia arvensis (assembly GCA_905132765.1). Classification (NCBI taxonomy): domain Eukaryota; kingdom Viridiplantae; phylum Streptophyta; class Magnoliopsida; order Brassicales; family Brassicaceae; genus Moricandia; species Moricandia arvensis. The sequence continues at coordinate 237,839 of CAJHQP010000200.1, read as the reverse complement.
ATGATGCTCATAAGGAAGACCTTGAAAAGGGTATTGTCCCACAAGAGTGTAGTACACGGGTTTAAGCTTAAAATCATTCTTACAGAATGGTGGAGGTTGAATTGAAGACATATTAGCATAGAACTGATCAGGCCTATTATAGTCTCCAGTGTTCTCCCACGAAGAACTCCAGCATTCCCTCTGCAACAACTATCTCAGCAATCACATTCCCAACAGCATCAATCTTCTGTCCTTCTCTGTTGCGCACATGCCCTTCTTGGTCTAATAACACATGTTTAACATCAGCCTCTAGAATGACTGGATTAACCATTTATGTCTCTGCACGTAAGATGTTGATCGTCACTTTATGGGTGTCAGTCGAAACTCGTTTATTAGCCTTCTGGTTCGTGTGTTCTAACTCAAGTAGCTCCTGCTTTGAAAGATTCAAGAGCTATATTTTCTTGTTTCTTCTGGTACTGCAATGCATGCACCTGAAACACACAAGAAGAGATAGTAAACAAACATAAAATAAAATTTTAATTCTACACTTAGTCTAATGGCGCTAAAATTTAATATGCTAAAGTTACCCTATGATCAGCGCTGCAACTTTAGAGTGCAATTTTCATGCTTAGCGATCGAATTCACATAGACTCATATCAACCAATACGCTTTAGTTATCAAATTAAGTTAGACAGTAGTAATTGTATTGCAATAAAATACATTAAGTAAAAGAGAATTGTAAGATAGATGGAGAAAGCGCTAAACCTAAACAAAATCAACATGTATCTCATACTTGCAGATAACAGATGCTAAGGGTTTATGGAAACAATTCTAGAACTCAAATCACAATGCTCAAATCAATCAACTTTCATTGGAAAGACTATCTATGTCTAGATCCAAAAATTCCAAATTTCTTTGCGAATTTAATCAATTCAGACAAGCATTAAGATCACGTATGGTAAGTCCACTAAATCCCTAAACCAAATCTCTTTGCGAGTAGGTATTTAGTTCATTCAGGATTTATTCATGCAATCAGTAATACTCTCGTGTCTACCAATTATCCTAAGATCTAGATTCCAGGTTATCAGTCCAAATCTAGCATTAAGAACTATCCATATAAATAATTGAATAGGTTAATCCTAGTAGTTCTATCAACTTAGCTATTCATCCTTAACCTCAAGAAACCCTAAATCTGACATGTGGATTACTCAGATATAATCAAATAACACATTATCAATGATAAAGTCTGCATAGTTATACTAAAGAAATGAACAACATGAGTTTAAAACTCTGTTAAGAGTTCTGACTTGTTTCTCTAAAGCTCTCTAAGATAAAAATAAAATAGAGTGAAGTCTAAAAATGGCTTTATAATAGTATATATATGATAACACACATCTAGGACTCGTTTGCAAATAAGGAAAACTTCTAAGTCTTTCTTGCAATTCTTGAAATTTCATTAAAACACATATGTTTGCTTAATCAGGATGGTTGTCAAACGACACCACCCTTGGTGTCAATCAACACCAGATACAAAGTTTGAATCCAAGTTGTTCTTTTTTACATCACTTCGTTCCAAACTCCAAAATGCTCTAGAATCTCCAAATAAGTCCAAAACGTAACTAAACCTGCAATGACTCTGAAAACAACTAGAAACATATAATAAATACTGTAAAATAGGACATATATCATGGTCAAAACCATAAAAACCATGATATGTTAATTTTTATTGTGATCAAATCATGTCTATCTATTGTCTGCTGCTAGTAAGTCCTCATTCTACATTGAGCCACATAGTTAAGCATGCGGGAAGGCGGTCTAGAAACTATCTCATTGAGTAATTCATTTGCTTACCCCTACTTTCCATTCCTTTGTGTGCATGACGGAAAGTAGAAGCAATGGATATGGTTAGTTGGTTGATTTAAACTGAATGAAACGCGTCTGTAATCCCTAGGGTCAATGATGACGGGATACGGTTGCTTTCCTTATTGTGTACAGATGTGTCCATAAACCCGCGTTCTCTGGCTTGCTGGGTGAGTGAGGTTTAAAACAACTGTGAGATAACTTCTTTGTCAGGTTTCTCGACTAGTTCCAGCCCTCCCAAGGGAGACTATCCACACTGCTTGCGTAGCTTCTTGGTCTAGGATTTTTTCTCCTCCGATCTGCTCGGCTCCTCCAGTCTTCTCTCGTATCTCGGATCATCCAGTCTGCTAGGCCTCTCCGGTCTGCTCCTTTTGAGAATCTTTATCGTCTTAGCATCACCAACGCCTCTCTCCAAATGAGATCATGGTTTCTGTCAAGATGACGACAATGGATATAACACTTTATTATGGATTGTTATCTCTTCCTTGTGCTAGTCTGGATGCTCTTTCGCTCTAGATCACACCAAAAACCTGATCCTCACTGCTCATTCTGTCTACATTCTCTGACATTCTCTCCCGTTTTGTCTGCCGTCCTCTAACACGGAGATCTCGCCAAAGGCGACGAAGAGGTGTTTAGTGATAGATAGTGATCTCTTCCTTTCATAAATCTGTTGACTCGTTGGCTACATGTTGTTTATTGTTAGCTAGCTATTCCAAGCCAATATTTAAAGAGGATTTGCTTTAGAAGATGGAAACAAATCTGTTTTAGATCACAGCTTTCATTGGACCTTTGATCATCCTTAAAAAGTTAGTGTCTTTTCTTTAAGTGAAACAACTTCTTATGATTATCTGTGACGCCCATGTCCTTAGGATCTTACTTTCAACCTTAACAATACTTCTCTTTAATCCAATACTTACCGTCTAACAAGCAACTAGATTCAAATAAAACCAAATAACATAACAATAGCTTAGAAATCGTAGTGAAAACTTTTAAAATGAAACCCACATAGATGGCACCATCCTGACTTCTATCTTTCACCTCTTCGATCAAACCTGCAAGAAGGAGGGTGAGTAATTGGGATTACTCAGTGAGGGTAGGTTCTAGGAACCTACGAACTCATCTCAGATCACATAACACATCAAGCTCAAGTCATACGTTAATATCATCTATCATTCATCTAACAAGATTCCCTAGACTCTATAATTCACGAGTGCCCCAAACCAACCGCCCGAACACCCCGTGGTCTTCCACGGCTTCACCATATCCGCTCAGTCGGCACTCTCCAATCCGTCACACCAAAACGTCACTCGCCAAACCGGCACACGCCAAACAAGCACTCGGCAATTCGACACTCGAAAAACCGACACATGCCAAACCGGCACTTGCAAACCGCACACACCAACCGCCACTCGCCAAACCAGCACACGCCAAACTGGCACTTGTCAAACCACGATACAACCTCATGTGATCTAAAACAGCTTTGTTTCCAAACAAGCACTCTGTTTTAGATCACAGCTTTCAGTGGACCTTTGATTATCCTTAAAAAGTTAGTGTCTTTTCTTTAAGTGAAACAACTTCTTATGATTATCTGTGCCGCCCATGTCCTTACGATCTTACTTTCAACCTTAACAATACTTCTCTTTAATCCAATACTTATCGTTTAACAAGCAACTAGATTCAAAGAAAATCGAATAACATAACAATAGCTTAGAAATCGTAGTGAAAACTCTTAAAATGACACCCACATAGATGGCACCATTCTGACTCCTATCTTTCACCTCTTCGATCATACCTGCAAGAAGGAGGGTGAGTAATTGGGATTACTCAGTGAGGGTAGGTTCTGGGAACCTACGAACTCATCTCAGATCACATAACACATCAAGCTCAAGTCATACGTTAATATAAACTATCATTCATCTAACAAGATTCCCTAGACTATATAATCCAAGAGTGCCCCATACCAACCGCACAAACACCCGTGGTCTTCCACGGCTTCACCATATCCGCCCAGCCAAAATCTCCAATCCATCACACCAAACCGTCACTCACCAAACCGTCACTTTCCAAACCGGCACACGCCCAACAAGCACTCGGCAAATCGACACTCGACAAACCGACACATGCCAAACCGGCACTTGCAAACCGCACACGCCAATCGGCACTCGCCAAACCGGCACTCGCCAAACCACGATACAACCTCATGTCTCATCGGCGGTGTCATAACGACCAAATCTTATAAACAATCAATCTTAAGCAGATTCATTCTTACCATCATTCATCCTTATCATCATTAATTCTTATCATCATTCATTCTCATAAAATTTCAGTCATACCCACTGACGATATTCTAGACGCAACGCGTTCTCGGTGTCACACACAATTCAACTTTGCATTACACATCATTCAGAATCAAGTTCAATACATTCATATATCATCATTCAGTATTATCACACAACCGGTTATCCTTTAACAACCTATCACGTTCTAGGCTATTTTACTCACATCAACAAGCTTTTCATCACATCAACACAAACCAACAACTAGATCAAGTTCAATATTAACAAAGGAATAACTCCCTGAGGTATTATACAACTTGAGAGAAGTTCACGACCGGGTCCTCACCTTAGCCTTTCTCGAAGTCACAGATCCAGTTCCAAAAAGAAGAAGAACGCAGAAACACAACCACAGATCTGTACTGTCACGCTTAACAGCAGATGGGAAAAAGGATTAGAGATCAGATCTATCACACCCAATGACAAACAAAAGGGAAGAAGAAGGGGAAGCAGGAAGTCTAAGGCTTACCTTTCAGATCTAACTAAAAAAGGAGAATGATGACGAAGAAGAAGGCAAACGGGTGGTGGTGACTAATCGGAGATGGTGGCCGACAACTCAAGCTAGGGTTAGGGTGACTTGGTTCTTGACGGCTCGGGGGCTTGGAATCTCTGCAGGGCTTCCCTTCCATTCTCTCTGCAGAGAAATAGAGTAGAGCCACCTCCTTTTATAGGAGAAGAGAAGGGAACCCTAGGGTTTCTCCCTTTTGGGCCGTTTGTAAGTGGGTTTCTCTTAATAAAAGGGAAAAATTTTACTGGATGGGTTTGGGGATATTAAAATTCTCCCGACTTAATGGGATTTTGTTCCCGAATTCTACATATCAAAACATCACAACAAAACATCCCAAACATTGAGAGACCCATCAATTCCCACAAACAACTTGGCACTCGCAATTCACAAGTTATTGTAACCATCTCGATTCACTGATCCTCATAGTTATCCAAATGTCTTCTTAGATCCCATCCCTTTCTCATTAAACCAACATCTTCCATTTCCTTTCCCATAAACTACCGCTTTCTTGCAGTCTACAACTCAACACGCTTGATGTACACTAATACACTATAACGTATAACAACTAATGATCTTTAAGGAATTAACTTATGCCTTTATCAACTCTGCATAAAACTGATACATTAAATTTTGGTGAAATGATACTTCCGTTGTGGCAACGACATGGCTAACCCAGTTTACGACACTTCCTATATTGAAGAAGCAATCGAGTACCTTGCACTTGAGGAATCTGGAAATTTCAGAAGATTTGATGGAACCTGGAATTCGCCATCGATCGACGTTGCCTCTAGACCATCGATCAACGCTCATCCAGTAGAAGGGTACGAACCTTATAAGAATCCAGCTAGAAGGAGATTTTGTTAGAAACCAGAGATGAGTATGGAGTTTATAGAGATGAAGATGGAAATGCACGAGACATAGACGGCAGAATCATCAACTTTTCTAATGAAGACATAAGAAAGATTGTCCAAAGAGCAGCAGTGGTTGGCTACACTCGAATTTGTTTGCCAATGTATGCAGAAAATTTTGTGGAGACCAGACCACCAGCTTACTACTATAGCAGAGCAGAAGTAGATGACATAGTACAAGAAATCTACAGAGCACAAGAGATATTGATGGATGACGACTACTAGAGGATTGATGACATCTATTACCCATTCAACAACAATACTAACCACAAGCATGGAAGAGATGAAGCATAAGATTGAATCTACTTATCAGATGATTCAGAGATATCACGTGAACGAAGCAGACATAGCACCATCAATCGACGGAATTGTATGATGATCGATTGACGTACCTGTACGACCATGAATCGACGCTTCACGTAGATTATTTAGACATAGGCTGGTACTGTGAAGCTGTTAGAAGATAAACTTGATGGTGTTTATGCATCTCAAAACATGATTCGAACTTCAGGAGAGGATGAGTCGAATTGAGATCACTAAGGAAAACATGGACGACCAAAGAACCAGAGGTGAAGAAGCCATTAGAAGCTTCGTTGGTGCCTAGTTTCAGATGAGCAAAGAAGATGTGGACACTTGTTTTGCAACAAGTGGTACTCTACACCCATCTTAGTCCATACGGTGCTAAACATCAAGCTAAAGACTATAACCAATCGCTGAGTGGGAGGCAGCTCACAATTATGTATATTTTAAATTCATTTTATTTTCATGATACTAATTTTCGTATTTTTCTTTATTTGCAGCAAAAAAACAAGAAGATTGAGAACTAGCATCGGTCGACGACAGTGCACAACCATCGGTCGATACCGACACAACCGGTCGACACCATCACCTACCATCGGTCGACACTCATTACCGAGTCTGGTATCGATTTCTTCGTTAAGATTTTACTTGTGATTTAGTTTTTCCCACGTAACAGAGACTGAATAACACTGAGGAAAGTGTTATTTAAGTCTTGGGGGAAGTTTACTGATATTTTTTTCTATTTTGAGTTTTATTCTTATGTGTTTTATTGAGTCAAGAAAGAGATTATGATCAATTTCCCATTCTAGATGTGTTGCTTGCAGAGAGTACTAGAGATACCAAAGTGGATCATCATACAACTATATCACACTTTCTTAGAAAGTTTGAAGGACCAAAGCTAACCTCCAACCTAATACTGACTTATTTGCTGGCTTTAGTATTTGGCATACACTGGATCGGATTCCTCTTGCAAGTCTGGAAGGTAAAATATATGTGCTTCTGATTCCCTTCTCACTCTCTCTTTGGAATCTATATATAAAAGATTGAGATGAAATCCTGAAAGATGGAAAGGGGTAGGTCAATTACATATGACCCCATTATTTTAATTCAGAAAGGAATGATTACAAATTGTGGAAGCGAGGGGTAGGTACATTACCGATGACCCCACTATTTGCCTACACCTTAGGAAAAAGAAAGAAAAAAGAAAAAGAAAGATGAACAAGATGGTTTGTATCAGGGTCATTGATTCTTAGGACTAATTAAAAAAATAATAAATAAGAGATTCAAAGAAGAGAGAAAGAGAGAAAAATGGATCAGAGAAGCCTGTCTGTGTGTTCAGACACTTGCAAGGGTAAGAGTTCATGTGTCCTCCGATCGATACTCCCAAGGTAAAGGCTGCACTCTTATTTTATGCAAGAAATGAGGTTAGTAGGGGGGTAGTCAGGCTAGTATTTGTTAAGTTGCTGGTAGAATGGATTCGGTTGCGATACTAAGATAAGGTATATAGAGTTTCTCTTTGATTGACACTTGTTTGACGTGGTTGCAACATAATAAAGGTGAAAATGATGAGTTAGAGATTTTGTGAGTTCCTGTGTTTTCAAACCTCTTCCACAGGTTATCCATGTTTTGCTTGCGAACAAGCAAAAGGTTAATTTTGGGAGAGTTGATAGGTCCTAATATTTACCACTTTTATACCATGTTATAGGCAATATTTGGAGTTTCTTATGTGTGTCTAGGATGTGTTTCAGAGTCTTTTCAGGTCCACGTACATTTTGGGGCATTATAGAGATTATGAGGCTTTTTAAGCTCAAAGAGAGAGGAACCCCGTAACTGGTTTAAATCAGCAATGTACGAGTCGAGACAGAGAGTTTGCGTCGATCGACGATGTACCCTTGCCTTCGTTTGACGGTCAACACACAAAAGCTCAATTCACAGAATACCCGACTTGAAGCCCATGTTACAAGAATTACAAGATTGCACCTGGATGAGTTTTACCTAGTTTATATTATCTTTCCTTGTGTTTTATGCAAAGAGAGCTTTTTTACAAGTTTAGAGATTTTAGTAGTTTTAGGAGAGAAGATCAAGACTTCTTTAAGGATTTATATTGGAACCCCAGTTTTCTATCCCTAATCTTATGCATTATTTTATGTTTATGATTATGTTCTGCTTCGCTATTTCTGAGTAGATCTTTTGTTCGATTTAGGTTTTATTAATAGTTTTGACGAATTAGCCAAACAATAGAATTGTTAGGCTGATTATTAAATATATTATCAGTATTGTGCTTATTGCTTGTGTTCTTGAGTAGCTAACTAGACCCCTGATATTAGGATAATTGCTACCTGCGAGAGTAGGATCGTTAATTGAATTAATCTTGTTAAGCTTAAGTTGCTAGGTATAATCGAGAGATTGGTCTAGTAATTCTAAGTGAACTTAGCTAATTTGATTGTTTAATGCTTTACTGAGAAAGCCATCGATCGAGGCCGTTTGTATACCATCGATCGACGGTCAACTCTAATTTGCATACAAAAGTTTTATACTCTGAGGTTAGTTATAGATAGATATCAATTATATCTTTACTTATTAAAATCATGTTCTATGATTGAAAACCCCTTGGCTTCTATCCATTATAATTCACTACATGAAAACCCTAGATCTAGCTATTTTTTAATTGCTTACAACAAACTCATTTCTGATTTACTGTTTCTTAAGTTTTATAAATTTGATTATCAAAACTATTGTGTGTTCTCGCTCTCTGTGGATTCGATATCTAAGTACTACAGCTGAACCTCTTATTTGATAGAGTAATCAGTAGCTCACCTAGGGTAATTTGAGCATGTATCACCCTCCTCGCCCAATTCTTTGCTTTCTTGTTCTCGTTAAAGTTTCGTTGACGACAAAATCATACGAGAACTATAATAGAGCTTTACAAAGTTCCAAAATGTTGATTCTAAAACGGTTATTATTAAACGCTTTATAAATTTTAGACAAAATATGAAATGTAAATCATTTTTGTAAAACCAACAGTACGAAGAACACAAACCTGAAACTTGGATCAAAAGACTGAGACCGGTAAAATAAACTGAAAATCGGCTTAGTCCTAAGCGAGGCCCAAAACGTAAGCATATCCAACAGTGTGTCGTTGTATTTACTTGAAGAGGAAGACATCATAATCATAATGAAAGAAGCGAGAAGAATAGAAATATTGAGAAGGAAATGAGAAGAACATCAGTGCGAATCTTCGATAGAATCAGGGCACATGCGACTTGGAAGGACTATATAAGGAAATATTGGTCCAAGCGAAGGATCCAGAGATAAAAAAAAATACTTGGGAAATTTATGTTATCTTTAGGGAACATAGAACGTAGGTGGTTAGTCTAGCGAACTTAAGACTTAGACGTTCTTCAATTTTTGTATGTTGTTCTTTACTGTTGATCCATCCATGTACGCTCTCTCGTGTTATTTGTTCAAACTCGTTCTTATATTGATCAATAAAATTCCTAAGTGCAACTGTGCAACTTTACTTTATTCATCGCTTTTCGTTTTGTGTTTTTGTCGTTATCACAAAATTCAATTCCCCATAAAAGTTACATTTTTTTCTTATAAATTTTTATTGTGTCATTTTCATCTCCAAGACAAGCTATAAGATCAAGCACAATTGTTCCTTAGCGTCAAGCTTATTTAAATTTAATAAACAACTCCAATGATGGCCATTCAATCAAAATCTTAAGTTGTTGATCACATGAAAAGTTAATTAATGCTTCCCATGAATATGCAGTAGACCCAATCCTAAATTCAAATAAGATAAGATTCTACCTGATTCTTTTTGAGATTTTCAAATTTACAAATAAAAATTGTGTTTTCTTTTACAAACATGCATTTTACACTGCATGACAAGTTAAAAAGAGAATACAATGTTTGGTAGAGTGTATCTCTCCCCCCCCCCGAGAGAATACAATGTTTGGTAGAGTGTATCTCTCCCCCCCCCCTCCCATTTTACTTCACACTTCTCAGTGGGAGATTAAATCAAATGGAAATATCAAAATGAAATGATAAACTAGAGAAAGGATGCAAATATCTATTTAATAAAATTGTTTTGGAGAGGAACCTACTTTGATTTATTAGTGAAATTGGGTGGTAGAGGATCTTTGACCTCAAATTTGCTCAACCGAAAGAGATAAGATGAGTCTTGAAGTGAAATCGACATGTGTCAAAGCTCCTTACCAAAATGTTGAAATCTTCCTTGCTAATGCTCAGATCACTAGGATCATACCCATCATAGAACCAACCTTAAATTAGTTCATCCTAATCTCCTCAAAGAATGTCTTCCTTGGATCATGAACAATGAATTCCTTAGTAAAACTAATTTCAAGATGTATGTCAAAGGGCTTGTCAATTGGAGTTTCTTATTTTTGAGCCACCTTTGAGGATTCTTAAATGTGAATTATTTCAGACTCCTCGTCCTTTGTCTCCTTCTTGGAAATTAGTTTCTCCGAGCATTCAACAACGAAACTATCACCACAAAGATTTCAAAGGTTCTTCCAACTAAGCTTACTGTGAGAATAGAGAGTAACTGAAGATAATATTGTGTATGGATGATTCTGGTCGTGAGTAAACAAGAGAATGGCAGAGAGAATCAGTTTGTAGTCAAGAGAAGAGAATGAGTAATATTAGCGAAGACCAAGAGAGATTGATGAAGAATGAATGTATATCGTGTGAGACTGAGTATGAGAGTCTAAAGTAACCAGAGAGTAAGAGAATAGAGAGAATAAGTGAAGGAGAAACTTAATTCTCACTTGGTTTGCCTTAGGTTACAACCAGCCATTAAATAGGCAAATACTAGCAATAATCAATGACTAAATCTAGGTTCTATTAAACAAATAATTCTGTAAGAAAATGAGAAGCAGCCAAGAAGAATGCAGCCAATGAGTGGCACGTCCAGAGGAGAAGAAATGGACAGGAGGAGAGATGGTGGTGCAGTCTCCCATTGATGATAGTGACAGGTCGGCTACACTCTCTTATGCACATGTGATCTTCTTTCCTTAATATAAACTGAGTGCTTCTTTAGCAGAGGCCAAGGATGGCACATTCAGAGTTGGAGAGAATGTGACAGGTCTGGATGTGGTCTCCATGGAGTGAAAGTGACAGCTCTCTTCAACCTCCAATGCACCACATGTGACCTTCTCACTCCAATTCAAGCGAGACTCTCTTAATTAAATTCAAACTGATATTCTTGACTTAATAGAGGCTGCCAACGTCTCATTTAGCCTTCCTACTCCTTTCTTGCCTTGCAAGGTAAGTTAGGTTAGCATGGTTACTTGTGGATCAAGTTTTTCCGGACCAGCTTCATTTTCAAGCCTCCAAAGCATATTTTCTTCTATTCGACTTGAATCATCAATAACTTGTTTCCTTTGGCTATTCTTTCTTCATTCCAACACTTACTTCTTCATAATTTTTCTATTTTAAATGATTCGTTAATGCAAATGGTTCAACTTTTTATTTATATCTTAGTACAAGATTCTCTTCAGTTGTGCATTCAATAAGCGATTCAAACTGATATGTAAACTCTTTAGCTTCTTCTTGAAATTCGTTTTGGATTTGAACGTCTTCTTCAATATCACCTTCCAAATCCATGATATGTGCTTCACATGTGTTGGTGTTGTGAGGAGTGTTTATTTCTTTTTGATATTCAATCATGTAAGTGGGCTTGTTGTTGATAGAATTCACATGTTTTATAACTCCATCCATCTTTAACCTAAGAGCCTTGCCATTAACATCTCTCTTAGTGGAAAGAGTCAGTTTGCCATTTCATCTAATTTCCTCTCATTTCTTGATCTTCCAACCACTTCTTGAGCATGTTGTTGATGTATACTTTGCTTGAGGATCGAGATACTGATCTTCTTGATCTTCATATTCCACATTCAAAGAATGGACAATGGAATCTCTTAGATCCTCTCTTGTCCCTCCAAAAGTGACTTCAACATGTTGCAAGTTTTTTTCATCAGGAATTGGGGAAGGATATGTTGTTAAATAGTCATAGTCAATGTTTCAAGGTTGGTATCTCTCTCCATTTTCACAATGGTTTTCTTGACCAAAGAGTCCACATGGTTGATACTCCATTGAGGTGGTTGGATCACAAGATCTTTTCACATATTGTAGAGCTTCAATTTGCATCTTTTATTTTCTTTCCAATAGAATCTTAAACATGGATTCCAAGTCAGGAGAAATGAACTTCCTCTGTTTTGAATGTACCTTGTAAAAAACGAACATTTTAAAAAAAATTTAGTAACTAAACAAACTAAAACAAGAAAAAAATAAAAACAAAGTTTTGTCTCAACGAAAATTAATATCCGAATATAAATATACAAGTTCTCCGGCAATGACGTCAAATTGATAAAGTGTTTACACACGCATCAATGTAAAAATTTGACGTGAATAAAGTTTAATTCTCTAAATATTAGATTCCAAACTTAATCTAGTCAATGTAGCATATGGGTGTCAATTCAATCTAGGAAGAATGAAAGCAAAGAGAATGCAAGAAATTCATTAATCTAAGCAATCATGATAATGTTAAGTAAGCAAATAAACAATCAAATTAAACAAGGACAAAGTAAGAACTAGTAAAGTAAAGAACCCAGTCAATTGCTTAAACGATGAACCCATAGTGATTAGTTAATTCATATAAGGTGATTAAGTTCCAAGTCAATGTGCTAAGAAATCAATCAACAAGTTCCATATGTCTAGACACTTAGATAGATTAATCCATTTCCACGTTAATAATCCATAAGTTAATCAAACATTAAACATCAATTCCCATTGGTCTATTACAATCAGACATGTATTTGCAACAATCAACTAACCATATATCATTCCTAGAATCAATTTCCATTGGTTAATCATGCTAGAGACAAAACTAAGTTTGTTCAAACATTTCAACAAACACCTTTCGAGCATGAAATAGATTAGAGTCTGGGCTGAAATTGATCAACTATAACCTAGCATTAAGAACAATTATCAAGCATGGAAATAGGAAAATTTAATAGTAATCACATTAACTCTTCACCAATCACCATAAATCTACCTAAACCATAGATTCAAAAGGTGACTACCCACTAATTATCGTGAATACACGTAAACCCATTTCAAGTAGAAGCATAATCAAGAGGAAATTGCATAAACACCAAGTATCCAAGAGTTTTAGAGTTTATACAAGAGATATAAGGATGTTATTTCCGTTAGGAACAAGTTCTAATTATATTAAGCTGCTAAGTTTGGAAGTCTTTTACGGAGAAGAAAATGGAAAGAAGATCAAAGTGATTCTTCAATAGAAGCAAGGCACGGCGACTTTGAAGGGGTATATACACCATTGGGAGTCAAAGAAAAGAATCCATAGACGGAAATACTTATGAAATTTATGTTAGGTTTAGGAAAAACTTAGAACAAAGGTGGTTAGTCTGGAAAACTTACGACTTATAAGTTCTTCTACTTCATTATATTGTTCTTTATTGTTGAAGAATCCATGTACGCTTGTGTTATTCATTCAAAATCATTCTTGTACTGATCAATAAAACGCCTCTGTGCAACTTTACATTATTCATTGCTTTTTTGTTTTTTATTTGTGTAGTTATCGCCGAAAATCTGGTTCCCTGAATAAGTTATGATTTTCATTAAGTCTTGACTCCCAAAGTTCGGCGCCGTCTGTGAGGAATTCAGTTTTCTTACTCAAAATCACCAAACACCTAAGTCAAAAATATGTCAAAAGAAATAGATAGTAACATCATATTTTTCGAGGAGAAGGAAACGATCGAACAAGATCAACCCCGTGGTTATCCCTCATCATCGAGCTGAAGATATAAATTTTTAACATCACAAGAGTGTTGGTAGATACTGTAAGCTTGATTAAAATAATCTTTAAGAGCAACCTCGAAAGATCTAAATGAAAGTTTCTTAAAATCAATGAACATCCAAAACTATTAATGGGATTTTCCAAAAAAAATTATGACGCTCGGCTCGATTACCGTTTGGTTAAGACTAGGAAAATAACAAAAATCATAGAATTTTTTGTGGTTAATCATTCGTCTTCATACAACGTAATCATGAGAAATCCATGAGAGTCGTTCCATAGCTTACCACATATTCCTAAAATTCCCAGCCCCTATATGAATTAAGATGATTTTTTGAAACCAGAGAGAATCGTGGATTTTTCGCAGTAGAATTGAAACGAAGAAGTATTGTAGTAGAGTCGTAATCTCTTCCAAAATAGAAAAATTCAAAATTGGCATCAGTTGATAAGGCCTTGGAACAAGATGAACGAGAATCTTCTACGGAAAGGCAAGGCATTGAAGAGAAGAGAGAAAATATAGCTAACCCAATATATCAATTTGCCTTGATGATAAATTCACGGGACATCGTGTTAGATTGATGATAATCTTTGTGAGTCTCTTAAAAAAGAGTTGGTCGCCTACTTGAAAGAGAAGATTCATATGTTTGCATAAGGAGCAGAAAACACGCTAGGCATCGACATCAAGTAACATACCATGAGCTTAACGTCAATCCAACTTCCAACCCCGTTAAACTAAAATGACAGATGGGACCAGAACGCACAAATGCGTTCAACAATGAAGTCAAAAGACTCCTGAAAATTGGGTCAATAACATAATTCAAGTAGCCAGATTGGCTCAAAAATCCCATAGTGGTAAAAAGAAAAATGAAAAGTAGCGGGTTTGTGTGCAATTCACTAATCTAAACAAAGCATGTCCAACAAATAGCTTATGTCTGCCTCTTATCAATCGACTGTGAAGATGCAGTTTGCTGAGATATTCTGTATCAGTTCGTGAAGTACTAAAGAAGTTAGTAAATATGTTTGTCATGAGGATGGGCTATGTTAGAGTTTGTGTTCTGTAATGAGTGTGGTCTTGTCGAGATTGAAAAAAAGGAAAGAGGATAAATGCTTGAAAAAATGGACGTTTTCCATTTGGTAAAAAGTGAGTTTGGTTGAAGAAAAAGTTTTTCAATTAAAGAAAATTGAAAGTTGCATTAAGTGTATTTGGAAGGCTTGGAGAGCAAGTTCAAGACATTGAGATCAAATTCTGGCTGCTATATAAGGAGTGCGTGCCTTATGAGAAAACTAAACCTAAAAGAAGAAAGAGAGAGAGATAGGTTACTTAGTTTGTGTTACTTCTTGGTGTCGAAGTACATTCTGAAGCATTGTCTAATGGAGTCCGATTTGGCTTTGTTTGGTGGCGATGGAGTTGTCGTTGACGCTTTGTATGGTAGAGTTAGCCATTGTGTGGAGCTCGTGGTGAGCTTTGTGTGTACTTGGATGATCAATCGTTTTGTATCACTGGTGTGCGTCAGCTGCTTACGTACTTGGTGAAGTACTTCCAGAGATATTGAAGATTGAAGCCTAGACTCAGGGGGAGTTTAGCACAAAAGCTTTCACTGGTGATCTGTGAAGATTACAGCTGTTTGAAGACAGTGTTGCTCTGGTGCTGCTTGATGGTGATTTATGCATGCGTGCTTGATATCTCTCTTTAGAGATTGCTTACTTATAAAAGAGTGGTAGGCACAAGTGTGTGTGTGTGTTGTACCATTTAGCAATTGTAGGTTGATTTCTTGTTCTAAGTCAATGAAATCTGGACGAGGTCCCGAGGACGTAGGAAACGAACTTCGTTAACAAATTTGATGTGTCTTTACTTTCTGAACTTGGTTTTCTCACCTCATCTGCACTTACAAACTGGTCCAAGCAATGGTAGGAAACAAGCTTCTACCTTTCATGGATGCTTTCTCAAGATTATAATCAGATCATAATGAATCCTAACAACGGGAAAAGACCGCATTCATTAAGATTGTGAAATGTATTACGACAAAGTAATGCCCTTCAGTCTCAAGAATGGCAGCACAACTTACCAACGACTTTTGAACTGAAGGCTCCCCAAATAATCCGGAAAAACCATGTAGGTTTACGTCAACAAATTTCTCATAAAACATCCATGTATACGATGTTTATTTGTCCAAAAACTGGATGGGGAGGACAATTTCTGAGGACAATTTCTCACATTTATGATAAACTTTCTGGAGATTAAACCTACATAACATGGTACATCCTACTAATTGAAGATTTGCGGTAGTGTTGGGTGAATCCTCGGCTTTCTCATTACTACTGAGGAATGAAAGCAAAACAAAACAAATTGATGCCTTGATCAAGATGGTTTCACTGGAAACAAAACGAGAGGTGAAAAAGTCGGTCGCGTTGCAGCACTAAAACGTTTTAATCATCTATTTTCTCTTTGTCTTCATTTCAGTCATGAAAAAGTCTAAATGAAACCATGTGATGACCTGAGAGAGAAAAACCATCTTATAAAAGGGAATAATCCAAGATGTGGCTTACTCGATCAAGTCCGAGTCATGTACAGTCGTTGGGTGATTCCAACTGAAGGATCGTTCGATTATTCGAGAGATATGTGACAATTGCGTAAGAGGTGTCAGAAATAACAAGCCAACCCGACTCTAAAGAGAAAGATGAGTCTGTGACCGTTGCCTTACATTAGAATTGTAGTCTCGCTTTAATTCACTTAGCCTTTGAATGCTAGGATATTGTTAAGAGATGTTGCTTATTGATAAGGATTAAGTTTAACCTCAATGTAATTGTATTACAAGAGGGTCAAACAACCCAAAGATGATCCTAAGAACCAAGAATGCAAGAGAAGTACTTAACCTAAGCGCAATCAAGTAGCGCATTGAGCAAGTAACCAAATAACAATCTAAAGTCTAATCCAAACAAAAGCTAAAGAAGACAAATAACTAAAACTTTCAATCAATGGTTTAAAGGTAGGACCCATGGGTATTAGGAATTTGAATTCAAGTGATTAAGATCCAAACTAGGATAGCAAGCTATCAATCAACAAGATCTCCTTTAAGTCTAGATCACAATCATAGATTATTTATTTCCAAGACATTAATCCCTATGTACTTATATATTAAACATCAAATCCCTTTGGCTTAACACACTTAAACATATATTTGATTGAAGTCTAATAACTATCCAAAAATCTTAACATAAAATTCATTTGGTTATTAAACACAGAGCAAACTTGAGTTGGTTAAAGATATTTTACCAAATACCTTCAGTGCAATAAAAGCCTAGAGTCTTGATTTAGATTGATCAAGTTAACATTAAACTCACCAACATGCAAGGAAACCTGCATATATATCAGTAAATATCCAATCAGTAAATATCCTAACACTTCACTTAATCGTTCTAATCACCTTAACATGTGGAATCAAGATGTGTCTACTCACTAATCACCACGAGAAATCTTAAACCCATAGAAAGATTAAGACTAATCATAGTTTGAAACAAGATAAGCTCAAGAAACAAAGGAAGAAAAGGTGAAAGAGATGAAAGATTCAAGCTTTCACCAAATCATACACATTTTTCTTGATACAAATGGTGAGATCTTAAGCATATTTGAGAAATATACCACTAGGATGAACTGGTGGTGACAATTCAGCTGGAAAACTAAAAAAAAATAAACAAAGAACAAGCGAGAGATTTTTAGAATATATCAGTTTTTCGTGATGAGAAATTATTGAACGAGAAGTGGGTGTCGCATTTTCTCGGATAAGTAAAACAATTTCCGAAGAGATCATCATTATTTGGTCTATGAAATATGCTTTATCATTAGGCTTACACGACGTTTGGTCTTCCATGGGATATGGCAGTTTAATTTGGCCTAAATATATTGTCTTCTTTTAAATCGAATGCTTCGAGATTCCTCCTAAACTGAATCAAATTCAAAATAGAACCAAGCGAACTGGATTGAATCATCCATGGCCACAATTGTCGAGTTCATTGCACATGAAGCATGTTACTCCAGATTCACCGCGTTCGTCTTAACCTACCACAACAAATTGGGAGAGTTATTGTTGGAGATAGGATTTGTTCCATCCACAAGATACATCATATAATTAACTCTCCTGAAGAATTCAAGATTCTTTCAGGAGAATGTAAAGAAAGCCAACAGAAAAAAAGAAAGCCGAGTAGAAAACAAAAATTCCGGCATGCTCTCGTGTAATTACATAAGAAAAGTCGTCAACGAAACACACATATAACATACAACACAACAAGAACAAGATATTTAGTTTTTCTTAACTCTTTGGGTTATAGTTGTTTCATATTTTAAGGAACGTGTATTAATGACCTAATTTTGGCTTGCCGATTTCAATATCACTTTGTACTTCTTAAAACTCACTTTGAATACAAAGATATTTACAGAAAACAAAATTGTATGTTAAATAATTTTGAGTTTGTTTTGTAAGCCTCCCGCTTTCTATTCCAGTATATCCACATCGGTATGAGAAGCTCGGATCTTCTGTGTGGTGGGGGGGGGACTTTCCACGGAGAGGTCATGATGGAGCAGTGTGGTTTTGGCTTCAGATCTGAATCTGATAGAACTTCGGTGTATTCAAAATGTACTATTGTACTGTATACCTTCTCTCTACGGACAAACCCCGTAGTAGAGCCCAAGATAAGAGATAAACTCTAATCCCCTTTACCAGTGTGATAAAGCCCACCTGCTACAGTACAAGGTTTTCTTATTTATATTCAACTATTGGCCCAACGGCCCAACAAACTTGTAACCGTCACATAACGGCCTAACGGTCTCTCAACGACTCCTAACGACCTCCAACAACTCTCAACCTTCCTTCTGTGTCCTCCTTCTCATCTTCTTTCTCTTCTCCACTCTGTTTCTCCCTCCTTCTCTGTCTCGTATAACGCCTCCAGATCCTATCAATACCCCCCGATAAGTCTGAGCTTGTCCTCAAGCTCAAAACGAGGAAATTCACGGGCAATGTCACGTACACGCAACCAAGTACGTTCATGATTCGGAAGGCCATGCCAATGTACCAGAGCTTCCAAATGACCGTCTTCATCATATCGTGTATCAATCAGTTCCTCCGGTTGCATGACAAACTCCTCAGTCTCAGCTGCCAGAATCGGTAAAGGATGGACCTTATGGCCCTGGCCAAGAACGGGTTTGAGTTGAGAAACGTGGAACACTGGATGTATTTTACATCCTTCTGGCAGTTGCAGACGATATGCGACGTCCCCAATGCGTTCAGTTACTGTGAAAGGACCATAGTACTTTGCTGCAAGCTTTTGACAAAAGTTCTTGGTTAATGAAGATTGCCGATACGGCCGCAGCTTCAAAAATACCGAAGAACCCACCTCAAACTCTAGTTCTCGACGGTGTTTGTCAGCATCATTTTTCATCCTAGCTTGTGCTTTGAGTAAGTGATCCTTTGCGTCCAATAACATAGCATCTCGGTCTCTTAGTGCTTGTTCTAGCTCAAAGTTAGTCGTAGATCCATGTTCAAACCATAACAACTCTGGTGGATCTCGCCCATAAACTAACTTGAAAGGAGTGGCATTCAGAGATGTATGATACGAAGTATTGTACCAATACTCTGCCCACGACAAGAACCTATGCCACTTCCTAGGGTGTGAAGAAGCAAAACACCTCAAATATGCTTCTAAACAGCGATTGATAACCTCTGTTTGGCCGTCACTCTGTGGATGGTAAGCAGTGCTGAATTTCAATTTCGTGCCTGCTAAACGAAAACATCTCTCCAAAATCGGCTGAGGAAAATTCTATCTCGGTCTGAGATGATTGTAGTCGGGAAACCATGAAGCCGTACAATCTCTTTCACAAACACTTCAGCCACCGTTGTTGCCGTGAAAGGGTGGCGAAGACTGATGAAATGGCTATACTTACTGAGTCTATCCACTACGACCATGATCACATTCTTTCCCTCAGACTTGGGTAATCCCTCTATAAAGTCCATAGAGAGATCAGACCAGATTTGTGACGGCAATGGTATTGGCTGTAATAACCCTGCAGGACTCAACGTAGAATATTGGTGTGTTTGGCACACATCACACTCTGCTACATACTTCTTCACATCAGCTTTCATGTTGGTCCAATGAAACAAAGTTTGAATCCTTTTGATAGTCTTCAGGGTACCCGAATGGCCTCCAATCATCCCATCGTGGTATTCCTGAAGAATCAGCGGTATAAAAACTGAGTTCCTGGACAGAACTAAGCGCTGCTTGTAGAATAATCGACCTCCCACCACTGAGTATCCTTGCTTCATTTCTTCTCCTAATGCTATTTTCTTAACCATGCCTTTCAACACTTCATCCTGGTCAATTTCCTCCAAAACATCCTGCATTTGAAGTGTTGAAGTCACTGTTATAGCACCCAACCAACTCTGCTTATTCGGTTCCTCCTTCCAAACGATCCTAGATAGGCCATCGGCTGCTTTATTCTCACAACCCGCTTTGTACACTATATCAAAGTCATACCCCAAAAGTTTTGTAAGCCACTTCTGATAATCCAAAGACACTCCGCGTTGATCCAATAGAAACTTTAGACTCTTTTGGTCGGTATGAACCAAAAACTTTCGTCCCAACAAATAATGTCTCCATTTCTGTATTGCCAACACAATCGCCATAAGTTCCCTCTCGTATATTGGTTTCAGGCGTTCTCTTGCTGTCAATGCTTTGCTGAAATAGGCGATTGGTTTCTGATGTTGCATCAACACTGCTCCTAATCCAAATCCAGATGCATCAGCCTCAACACAAAATGTCTCGTGAAATTTAGGTAAAGTTAACACTGGAGCTGTGATCATTGCCGATTTCAACTGATCAAACGCTCTTTGTGTTTCTGCTGTCCATCTGAAACTATCGGTCTTCAACAAGTCTGTTAAGGGTCTCGCAATGGATCCATAACTCTTTACAAACCTCCTGTAATACCCTGTTAACCCCAAAAACCCTCTCAAGTCTTTCACTGTCTTCGGTACTGGCCACGATTTCATTACCCGCGTCTTCTCTGGATCAGTTGCTACACCCTCAACTGAGATAATGTGCCCCAGATAATCCACATGAGATTGTCCAAACAAACACTTCTTCTGGTTTGCTAATAAGGAATTGTCTTGTAACACTTGTAGAACCTGAACGAGATGATCCCGGTGCTCTTCCTCTGATTTGCTATAAACCAATATATCGTCAAAGAATACCAGGACGAATTTTCGAAGAAACGGCTTGAAGACATCATTCATGAGAGCTTGAAATGTAGCTGGAGCGTTGGTAAGACCGAAGGGCATTACCAAAAACTCGTAGTGTCCTTCATGTGTTCGAAATGCCGTTTTTTCAATGTCAGCTTCTTCCATTCTGATTTGGTGATATCCCGATCTCAAATCTAATTTTGAGAACATCTTGGCTCCATCCAACTCGTCTAAAAGCTGATCTATGACCGGAATTGGAAATTTATCTGCAATCGTAGCTTTATTTAGCGCGCGGTAGTCAATACAAAATCTCCACTCACCAGTCTTCTTTTTAACCAATAATACCGGACTAGCGAAAGGACTTCTGCTTTTTCTGATGATTCCCGCCGACAGCATGTCTTTGACCATTTTCTCAATTGCCTCCATATGAGCCTGAGGGTATCGGTAAGGTCTTACTGCCACTGTTCCTGATCCATTCACCAATCTGATGGCATGTTCAAACCCTCTCTTTGGCGGTAACTCTTTAGGCTCTCGAAACACTTCTGTAAATCTACTCAAGACCTCTTCAATCGACTGCGGAATTGATTCAGACCCAACTCCTGTGATAGACAACATCTGTAAACTGTGGCTGTCTTGTTCAAATTCGTCTACAGCCTGTATTTGTCCCAACTGGTTATGTAAATGTGGATCGCCATATAGAGTAACTTTCCCTCCCTTAGATTGAAAAGAAAATTCTTGTTGCTCCCAATCAACCTCACATTTACCCAAAGTTCTCAACCATTGAACCCCCAAAATAATATCCGCGCATCCTGGTTCCAGCACAACGAAATCAGTTGTAATCTTGACCGACTGAAGCTGTAGCTGAACTGCTTTGCAGATACCCGACCCGCTGACTGTTATTCCTGTCCCTACCATAACTGACATGTCTCTTGAAACTGTAGGTTCAAGATGAGCTCTTTGCACTGTTGATGGAGATATGAAGTTATGCGTCGCGCCACTGTCTATTAAAACCACCACCCGAGTCTTCCCAATTTTGCCTTCAAGTTTTGTTGTTGTCGGAGATGACCACCCCATAAATGAATAGAGTGACAACTCAATCACTTCTGTTCTTGTGTCATATAGCTGTTCAGCTGCATCCTGAAACTCCTCTTCCACCACTTCCATTACTTCCCCTTGTGAGACAATGAAAACTTGTAGTTGCTTGTTCTTACAGATATGTGTTTTGGACCACTTCTCTGAACATTTAAAGCACAGTCCATTTTGTTTCTTATGATCATATTCTGCGTCCGAAAGCTTCAACTGTCCTTGTACTTCTGTAGATTTCGTTGTTCCTTGCTTTTCCCCATACTTGAGTCCTGTCTCTGTTGAAGGTAGTTTATTCTTCCAGCTTGGGTTACTACTTGTCTGCACGGGCCTGAAGTGTTGAGTACCCGGTGCTCGGTTCTGTTTATTTTCGTGTTGTTTCTGGCCCGAGAATAAACGGCAAAACTCACTATCCTCCATCATTATAACTGCTGCAATATGCTCTGGCAGTGTTTTTGGCTCCTTCAGTCTGATCACCTCTTTCATCTCTTTCTTTAACCCATTGAAAAACACATCAATCAAATGCTCCTCTGATACGCGTACTTGAGAAGCCAAGTCTTGGAACTCTCGAACATACTCCGCTGCGGAGCCAGTCTGTTGGATTCCAAACAAACGTTTCCCTGGAGTCTTTTCATATGATTCTACGAACCTCGCCAGCAACCTTCTCTTAAACTCATTCCAATCAGAAAACGGGCGATGCTCAACTTCGTAGTTATACCAACTCAAAGCATCTTCTTCAAAACTGATTGAAACCAGATCCAATCTTGCTTCTGCTGGATACTTCGTCACCCGAAAGTACCTCTCTGTTCTAGCTATCCATCCGTAAGGGTTATAGCCACTAAAGACTGGCATCTCAACTTTTTGCATCAATTTATCTCTATCCGCATCTCTATTATCTCTATTCCGATAACCTAACTCGCGATCATTCCGGTAATGTTCTGAGCTAGAAGGATGTACCTGAGATTCATTCGATGGGAATAGGTGTCGATCTGATGTTAATGCATCATCCATTGGTCTTTTCTCCAAATTTCGAAGGATCGACTTCAATGTCGACTCCATCTCCGTCATTCTTCCAGATAATCGAGCCTCCAGTGCTTGCATACGATCATCGATCGCTCCCAGCTTCGATTCAGTTACTTTACTCTCTCCCGATATGAGCGGATGATCTCGACTTGTTCATCGAGTCTGGCGACTGTATCGTTGAGCTCACCAATTCGCTGCTCGCGATCGTCGATACTTGCCATACTCTTAGCTCCACCGTCGCAGTGATCAACCGGCTCACCGCACCAATTGATAGAACTTCGGTGTATTCAAAATGTACTATTGTACTGTATACCTTCTCTCTACGGACAAACCCCGTAGTAGAGCCCAAGATAAGAGATAAACTCTAATCCCCTTTACCAGTGTGATAAAGCCCACCCGCTACAGTACAAGGATTTCTTATTTATATTCAACTATTGGCCCAACGGCCCAACAAACTTGTAACCGTCACATAACGGCCTAACGGTCTCTCAACGACTCCTAACGACCTCCAACAACTCTCAACCTTCCTTCTGTGTCCTCCTTCTCATCTTCTTTCTCTTCTCCACTCTGTTTCTCCCTCCTTCTCTGTCTCGTATAACGCCTCCAGATCCTATCAGAATCATCAGGTTCTCCTCTTTGGTCTCCGTTTTCTTGGAATAAGTAGGCATTTCTAGGGTTATGGTTTTTCCGGTTCTGGTGGAGGTAGTTGGGGTCGGCTTTGGCTATCCACTCTCTGGTTCCAAAGCGGCGAAGCTAGACAGATATAGTTCTGCTTCTCCAAGCTCTCCGACATTTCTCCTTTATTTTCATGTATTTCGATCGTGTGGTCCTTCTACTGCACTTCTCTAGTGTCTATGGCTCCTTCTCATTCAAGCCCAGTTGTTTGCTTCCAGGAAGAAGTTGCATCTACGGCGACGAGAGCATTGGTACTCCAGCGAAATGTTTTTCGGTGCATGCATCTCTCTTTTGTCCTCTTCCAGGCTCTGGTTTAGGTTTCAGCCTGGCCCCTTTTGTTTCGGTTTGGGTGGTTGGCTTTTCAATTTACTTTCTATAATATTTTTAAATTAAACAATTCTCTTTTTTATTTTTTTTGTTTCAATGTTGATTTTTTGATGTGTTAGTATTTTTTTTTTTTGAAACAAAACTTACTTTCATTATAACTTAATTTTTTTGGTTACAATATAAGGAGGGAATATGACATCTTATTTGATTAGAAAGATAAACAATACAAGCAACGAAAGTTAAGCAAGATAAATCTTCAAAAGAAGATGACAGCGGATTCAAGACCAAGCTTGAATGCGTTGAAAAGGCTTTTGTGACGAAGTAAGACAGCTGCAAGATAGTCACATAAAAGAGTGATGTTGAGAGACAACTCTCACCTACGAGAAAAAACGAAGTATTCTCGATTGCATCTTCTGGCCCTGTACAGACCACCACACAAGATGACAAACCGATGAGGAAGCTGAAACTACCTCGATAATAAAACCGAGAAGACATCTCCTTTTATAAAAAGGAGGAATTTTGGTAAGAGACACTTCTTCCAAGAGAAGGATGGCGAAATCAAAACCAAGCCCAGTGAACCCACAGGTAAAATCATTCCAGAGAAGAAATATGGCATTATGCATCGAGAAAAGAATTTGGTATACCGACCAGATATCTCAAATATAACTCAAACACCCAAGACTGTTGTAATCTGAAGTTCATCTTCTTTTAAAAATTTGGGCCTTGGAAAGCTTAAGTTTGGGCTTGCAGGTTTGGTGGCTCTAATGGTCCAAGCCCAATCGTGTATGAAGATCAGTCCACTACACACAACCTGCTTGGAAAGAGACATGTTGGATATTGACTGTTCGACAGTGCCACAGGAGAGGTCACCGGATGTTGTAGTCCCACAAGCCGAGGTTCCTCTAGTTCGCAAAGGCCCTACAACTAGGTCAGGCTTGCGTGTCATAAGAGATAGTTGTCCAAGAGATGATTGATCAAGATCAGACCAGTTTCAAACAGTTGCTGACTCAAGAGATGGCCGAATTAAAGATTGAAGACCCAACCAGTCTCATAGAGGTTCAAGACCCATCCGGTTCAGTCCAATTCTCTTCCCTCATGCAAAACCAAGCAGGCTTAATCATCTCCACATTCAATCTCGATTCGTCCTCAACTCCAATTCCATCCGTTTAGAGACTTAGCCGCCTGATCCAAATAAGGTAAGTAGGTAAGAATTCAGTTATGATTTCAAACCGGTTTATTGTCTTTTTTGTGTTTGGTTCATCTATTTCGATTTCCTTAAGACATTATGGGCAAACTTGTTAGCCTTTTTCATTTTAATAGACCAATAATTTCAAGGCCTTTGTTTAACCTTTGCATTAGAGTCATGCCCCTTTGTTTAGCTCTTTATGCTTTAGAATCCAAGTAGAGTCTGATTGTTTTGCTTCAAGTCCCCTTGAAGGGCAAAGCTGCATTGGGTATTTAAACCCCTTATAAGCAGCCACGTACTTTTTTACCAAAGCTAATACACAAGTCAGTTTTCCCCCAGAAAAACCCTAAAGTCTTTCCAGTTGTGTGAAACACTTGAGAACAAAACCTTGACATATCAAAGAGCCGTCCAATGCTCTTTGTGGAGTCCATCGATCCATCTTCATTCCTTGTCCGATCTTTGAGAGAGACACACGTCCAGAAAGAACCAGATCCATCTCTATTCATCAATCCATCCACTGATCTTGTTGAGATAGACACACGTCCAGCAACAAGTTCCATCTTCCATCAATCTATCTCTTCTCTTTCTTAATTTCTCATATCGCATATCATTCATCTTCCATTGATCTATTCTTCCATCCATATTCACCTTCTGTTCATCATTTTAGTATTCATATTTTCTTCTGTTTTCATTCATATAAATCCATAAAAACTCAAAAAACTTCACTTTTGTTTTCAGGTTAACAATCGGATCCAGAGTTCCCATTGATCTCTCGACCATACCCCGTTGCTGTCGGATCCGGAACCTCAGTCGATCCAACAGAATTGACCAGAACCGTGCCTACAACATTTTGGTATCAGATCCAAACTTGGCTCATCCGGTTATCTCTTACCTTCCATTGCATTGGCCTAGTCTTGTTTCATCTTCTTATAAAATAAAAACCCATAAAAGTTTAGCTTTAGTTGTTTGCATATCTTGTTCTTGACGTGTTCTTGCATCCTCTTAAACTGAAAAAACAATTGCACTAGATCTTAAATTTGGAGAGGAATTAATAGAAAGCTTGTTTATTGCATCCATCGACCGAGTTTCCATATTGGTGGACCGCACTAAGTCCGATTTTGAAAATTTTGGTTCCACTTGCCTTTTGTGTTTTGATTCGATTTCATTATTTTCCTTTCTTAATTTTGCTATTTAAAAAATTTTAAAACTCAAAAAAATTCCTTTAATTTACTCTTGCAATTATTTCAAAGAAAAAAAGGACTTTACATTTAATTTCAAACTTTCCTTTTTGGTCGAGAACCCCTAAGTATCCGACCTCCTTTTGTTATTTAAGCCATTTGTTCCTTATTGCAGTTGATCTTTTATTATTCTCTAAAGACTTTACAGGAAACCATGGGAGACTTAGGTCAACACCAAGCCGCGATCAATGCTAAGCTCTTGGCCGACCAAGCGCAGCTCATGGCGAGTCTCCACAACATCACCGAGCAACTAGCTCGACTGGAGCATAGAAACTTACCCAATGGTCCGAGACCACCAGGGAGAAACCAAGAAAATCGGCAGTACCCTGACTCGGAAGAAGATAGCACCAGGCTGACACCCAAATCCAAGATGATGATGGGCCGTATCAAGCCGGTAAAGGTGCCAGGCGTGATCGGCGAGGCCAAGATGACGGAGGCCAAAACAGAAGAAGATATCGAGACCACGGGAGGAAGATCCCTCGCAAGGTGGCTAGGACCTCAAGCTTACCCCACCAACCTTTGCTGGAAATGTTAATCTGGATGCCTACATAGTTTGGGAGAAGCGCATGGAGTATATCTTCGAGTAATAAAAGTATTCCGAGGCCAAGAAGGTGGCCTTAGCTGCTGATCAGTTGATCGAAAAATCCACTATCCTGGTGGGATAGGGATGTTGCTAAGTCTGAACCAGTGTGAAGAGCCCATAACTGGACAAAAATGCGAACCAAGCTCCGTGCAAGGTACATTCCATCTTATTATCAAAGAGATGTACTAAAATGTTTTCGGAAGTTGACATAGGGAACCAAGTCCATGGAGGAATACTTTGAGGAGTTCGAGTTCCTTAGGAACAAGCTGCACGTTGATGAACTTGGGGAGACACTGATGGCTCAGTTCATAGAAGGGCTACATGATCGCATCTCCCGTGAAGTGGAGAGAAAACAGTATGAGGACTTCAGTGACTTGTTACACTTGTCCATCCAAGCCGAACAACACATCAAAAGGAAGAATGCCTCTACTGGTAGGAGCAAAACCACGTGGTCACAACAAGCTCAAAAGGGAGTAGACAAAGGTAGCTCAATTGAGGTGGAGAGCTGATTCAAGAAGAACCAGACCGAGACATCTAGGCCCAACCCATCTGATCAAATTAAGTCTCAAGTTCAAAATCAAAGAGCCCGTGATATAACATGTAAGTGTCAGGGTAAGGGGTACTATGCCAGAGATTTCCCAAACAAACGAGTGATGGTGCTTAAGGCCGATGGAGAGTATGAGTCCCACGATGAAGCCGAGGTGGAGGCCAATGCATCTGATGAAGAAGTGACTGATTATCCTGAGGCTGGTGAGCTACTAGTGACCAGGAGAACCCTTAGAGCACTTTTTGATCCAGAGGCCATCCAAAGAGAAAACATCTTTCATACAAGGTGTAGCATTGAGAAAAAGGTACGTTGCTTGATCATAGATGGTGGTTCTTATATTAACATGGCCAAAAGTATCTTGTTGATAAGTTAGGATTGATCAAGACTCTCCACCCTCGACCATACCGTCTCAAGTAGCTTAAGGATGAAACTGAGCTCAAGATAGCCGAACAAGTTGTGGTTTTCTTTAGTATTGGTAAGTACCATGACCAGGTTAGGTGTGATGTCGTACCTTGGCAATTCGATAAGGAGACCATCCAGCATGGTCGAACCAATGTATACAGCTTCAGCCATAACAAAAAGAAGCACAACCTCTCACCTCTCAGTCCACAAGAAGTTCATGAAATGCAAAAGACCATAGACCAAACCAACAAGGTAAGTAAGACTAACCTTTTAATTAATTCTGGTCAGGTTATTAGGTCTTTAACTCAGAAAACACAGGTTCTACAAATGGTCTTCAAGGAAGGTTGTTTTACAGGATTTGGGCTCAAGAACTACCCACAGTTAAAGAAATTATGGACAGGTACAAGGATGTCTTTCCTGAGGAGATACCAGCCGGTTTACCTCCTGATACGGCCTTGGATGGCGTCAGCTCCGGGATCACTTGAGTTGGGATGGATGAAGGTTGATCTGAGGCTACTAGCACTCTGAATAGATTGATGGTCTTGGCTTTGAAGCTACGGATGGCCCAAATTTGCTTTGCTTCTCTTAGACGCAAGTTAACCTTGCTACTTGTCTAAAATGCTCACGTTGGAAATCTCTTTCCCTTATTGATTCTCTATGCTCAGGCACTGAACAAAGGAAATAAGAACTCTGGAACGATCGTTGGCTTAAACCTTTTTATTAAAGAGATGATTATTTTGCCTTAGCCATCATACGATTTCTTAAATAGAAAAGCTTCTACTCGATGAGATCTTTGAAGAAGATCCTAACCTATCCTAATCCTAACAAATTTTGGTTTTATCTTATATCGAAAGGCTAAATAAAATCCTAGAATCCTAGATTACATGTGTTTTGTTTTTAGATCAAAGGAGATCTTCTTCCACGGATAAGAGAGTGATCCAATCTGCTGCCTCTCCTTCTAGATTCGTGCTTATCTCTTGCTTGGCTTGTACGAGCTGGATCATGGTCCTCAAAGCTTCTATTTGGGCTTTAGACTTTGATCTGGTTGTTGGCCCAACGGAGAAGACTAGTGGATCAGTTATTGGATCGATTGCTAAGTCATTGGACTCGGCTTGGGCCGAATGCCCCTCCTCTCGTCCATCTTCTATTTCATTCCAGCCCACATTTCTTTTCAAAGGCAGAGTCCCTTCCTTAGCCATACTTTGTCGATGGAAATGCTCCCATTTGCTCAGAATCTTCTCCAAGTCATCCTCCCTCTCCTTGGTCGGATCATTAGCGCCTATCTCTCCATCGCCTAGCTCGTCCTCTGATGTTGGTGCGTTGCTTTCCTGATCAGACATGTCTTGGCTGCATCATTCCCTCCTCCTTTAGAAGTATTTGACCTCAAATCCGCATCATCTGAAACAAAAGGACTCAAGTCAGATACATTGAAAGTGGAACTGATAGAGTACTTGCCTTGGAGGTCAATCTGGTAGGCATTGTTGTTAAGCCTCTTTATCACTTGGAATGGACCGTCTTTCCTTGGCATAAACTTAGACTTCCTTTCAGCTGGAAACCTTTCCTTCCTTAGGTGAATCCAAACCAATTCTCCTGGTCAAGAATCAGTTCTCGCCTACCTTTGTTGGCCCTGATGGTGTACATCTTAGTTCTATGTTCTATGTTCTTCCTGACCTTCTCATGCAAAGATCTAACAAACTCGGCCTTATGTTTGCCATCAAGATTAGCTTGTTCTTTTAAAGGTAAAGAAATTAAGTCCAGAGGTGACAGAGGGTTAAAACCATACACAACCATAAAAGGGGACTGCTTTGTTGTTGAATGTAAGGATCTATTGTAAGCAAACTCAACATGAGCTAAGCAGTCTTCCCAAGTTCTGATGTTCTTTTTAATTATAGCAGGCAGGAGAGTTGAAAGACTCCTGTTAACTACCTCAGTCTGGCCATCAATTTGTGGGTGACAAGTTGTGGAGAATAGTAACTTGGTTCCTAGTTTTCCCCACAACGTTTTCCAAAAATGGCTAAGGAACTTAGAATCCCTATCAGAAACTATTGTTCTAGGCATGCCATGCAACCTAACAACTTCTATAAAGAATAGATCAGCTATCATTGATGCATCATCAGTCTGACAACATGGAATGAAATGTGCCATTTTGAAAAATCTGTCCACTACCACAAAGATGCTATCTCTACCTTTCCTAGTTATAGGAAACCCTAAAACAAAGACAATAGAGATGTCTATCCACGGTGCAAAGGGAATAGGGAGAGGAGTATACAAACATGTAGGCTGGACGGTAGACTTAGCCTATTTGCAAACTACACACCTAGAGCACACCTTCTCTACATCCTTCTTCATGTTGGGCCAGTGAAAGTGCTCTTGTTGAGTGCTCAGTGTCTTGGCTATGCCAAAGTACCCCATAAGACCTCCTTCGTGGGCTTCCCTAACATACAATTCCCTCAAAGAGGAACAAGGAACACACAAGCGATTATCAAACAATAGGAATCCCTTAACTTGATAGAACCTACCACTCAAATGCTTCTCAGTCTCTTTGTACTTCTACTGGAAGTCAGGGTCAGTTTCATAACAAGTTTTCAAATGTTCAAACCCTAAGAGTTTAGTTTCCAGAGAATATAACAAAGCATACCTTCTGGAGAGTGCATCAGAAACTACATTCTCCTTACCTTGTTTGTACTGGATGACATAAGGGAAGGTCTCAATGAATTCAACCCACCTTGCATGCCTTTTTTGAGCTTTTGTTGGCCTTTCAAGTGCGTAAGAGATTTATGATTCGTGTGGATAACAAACTCTTTGGGCCAAAGGTAATGCTGCCAAGTTTGGAATGCTCTCACAAGGGCATAGAGCTCCTTGTCATACGTGGGGTAGTTCAAGGTGGCTCCTCCTAGCTTTTCACTGAAATAGGCAATTGGCCTCTTATCTTGCATTAGGACAGCTCCAAATCCCACTCCAGACGCATCACATTCTATCTCAAAAGTTTTAATAAAGTCAGGAATCATCAACAATGGAGCGTTAATCAGCTTTCCTTTAAGCATTCGGAAGGCTTTCTGTTCCTCAGGTCCCTAGGTAAACCCAACACTCTTTTTGATCACTTCGGTTAAGGGGCAGCCATAGAGCTGAAATCCCTAACAAACCATCGATAGAACCCTACAAGCCCATGAACGCTTCTCACTTCCCCAATGGTTTTAGGTATTGGCCACTCTCGAATTGCCTTGACCTTCTCTTGGTCCACTTGAACACCCTGTGCTGAAACTACAAAACTCAAAAAGACAAGACTGTCTGTTCCAAAGGAACACTTTTTATAGTTAGCAAACAAGGTTTCCTTCCTAAGCACTTCCATCACTCTTCTAAAGTGCTCTACATGTTATGTCATGGTCCTACTATAGATTAATATGTCATCAAAGTACATGACCACAAATCTTCCTATATAAGCTCTAAGAACCTGATTCATTAGCCTCATAAACGTACTAGGAGCATTGGTTAAACCAAAAGGCATCACTAACCACTCGTATAACCCTAGTTTAGTTTTAAAGGCTGTTTTCCACTCATCTCCCTCTTTCATCCTAATCTGATGGTATCCACTCTTCAAATCTATCTTAGAGAACACACATGATCCATGTAGTTCATCTAACATATCATCTAGGTGTGGAATGGGATGTCTATACTTAACAGTAATGTTGTTAATGGCCCTGCAATCAACACACATCCTCCAACTACCATCTTTCTTAGGAACCAGTAAGACAGGGACAGCACAAGGACTCATACTCTCTCGAATATGTCCTTTCTCCAAGAGCTTATTTACCTGCTTTTGAAGCTCCTTGGTCTCTACAGGATTGGTCCTGTAAGCTGGTCGATTGGGTAGGACGGCCCCTGGTACAAAGTCAATTTGGTGCTCAATCCCTCTGATAGGTGGTAAGACTATGGGATTATCATCAAGAAACGCATCCTTAAACTCCTACAAAAGAAACGCAATAGCTCTCTGAATAACCGGATCAAGGTTAGCAGTAGAAGCCAATAACTTCTTGTAGACCACTAGGATCATAGCTTGTTGATCAAACATAGCTTTCTTAATATCGCTGGACGTAGCCATAAGGGCAAGAGAGTTCTTTACCTGAGTCGTGGCTTGATCTTCCTCCTAGCGCTTCTTAAGTTGTAGCTGATCTTGGTGCAGATCTTTTGGGGTTAAAGGCACCAGAGTGATCTGCTTCTCCTTGTGGGCAAAGGTATGCCGGTTGCTGTAGCCATTGTGAATGGCCCTCTTTTCAAACTGCCATGGCCGTCCCAATAGGATGTGGCTAGCATCCATTGGAAGAACATCACACACGACCTCGTGTTGGTACTTTCCAATGCTTAGGGGTACCTTGACTTGTTTGAGTACACGCAAATCGCCTTCCTCATTGAGCCACTGGAGTGTATATGGCTTGGGATAATCTTGAACCGGAAGGTTCAGATTTTTCACGAAGGTTTCACTGGCCACATTGGTACAACTGCCTCCATCAATGATGAGGCTGCACACCTTGTTGTGAATCAAACAACGTGTATGGAACAAGTTTTCTCTTTTCTCCTGGTCGGTAGCTCTAGGTTGAGCTTGCAATGTTCTTCTGGTCACCATGATCTCCCCTTGATCTGGATAGTACACTGGCTCCCCTTGTGGACTCGAGAATGATCTCCTAGTGATTAAGATGTCACCTCGAATTGGATACTCCAGTGATTCCTCCTCCGAATCACTTTGGGGTTGTTCATCTTCAGAGAAAACTTCTCCATTCTCTAAGATGATCATGATCTTTTTGCTGGTACACTCGTTAGCATAATGCCCATAGCCTTGACATCTAAAGCCTTTGACATTCCTAGACCAGGTAGGTGTTGCTGGTCCTTTGCCTTTGTCAACTTGAGATGCTCCAGTTGGTTGAGAATTGTCTTTTGCTTTATAAGGGTTTGATCATCTTTGGAAGGGACAGGTCTAGATGTCGTCCCATACTGATTTCTTGAGTAGTTCTTCCTCTTGTTTTGTTGTTCAATCAGTATGGCTTTGTGCCACAACTCTTCCATATCAGCATACTCTTGCATCTCTAGCCTATCATGAATGTCTCTGCTTAGTCCCCTTTGAAAGCATGCCATGGTGGCTTCCATATCCTCGTTCACCTCCGCTTTGATCATTAGAGTTTCCATCTCCTGGAAGTAGTCCTCTACACTCTTGGTTCCTTATGTCAACCGTCTCAGCTTCTGATGAAGGTCTCTCCCATAGTGGCTGGGAACAAACCTCTTCCTCATTACTGTCTTCATCTCAAACCAGGATGACACTTGTGGTTCTCCATTACGCCTGCGGTTGGAAGCCAGCTGCTCCCCCCAGTTGATGGCATACCCACAGAACTCAGTTGCTGCCAGTCGGACCTTCTTCTCCTCCGAATGATTGTGGCAGCTGAAGACTAGCTCTAGCTTCTTCTCCCACTCTAGGTAAGCGTCAGGATCATTCTTCCCATGGAAAGGAGGAATCCTGAATTTAAGACCACCTAGATTGTCCTACATTGGTTGCCTCCGGTTGTGGCATCTATGATGTTGGCTAGCTTGAGACTCATCATCACTATCACCAGATATGTCTCTTGGATTGTCATCAGCAAGGATCCGGTGACCCCCAACCTCAACTCGTGGCCCTCTTCTAGGTCCAATGGGAACTCTGACCGCTCCAGCTACCTCTCCTCTACCTTGACCTGCACAAACAACATCAGGTAGGTTAGGTTGTTGAGCTCTATTAAAATTGTCTTGGAGTCTACGAGTGATCTCAGCCATCATGGCCTCAAACTGAAGTTGATTGAGGTTGATTTGCTGAGCCACAGGTTCCTCATCTTGGCTGTGATCACTTCCTACCATAGGTTCGTGAAACACTTAAATAAACGTTAGCACGATAGTCAATTAACTCTCTCTTCTCACTCAATTTGGGTGGTGGTCAACAATCGTCCTTGATCTCCTTGCAAGTTCAGTTTAAAGCAGAGTTCAAACCACTTAAGATCTAGAAACCTACCATAGATAGATAGTTGTAAGATTTTCTTTTCCAAACCGCATTAACCACCTAACTGGATTTCTCCTCAGCTCAACTGGATTTCTCCTCAGTTGTGTTTCTTTTCTTTTTTTTGATTTGGATATTTTTGATATCTTTTGTTTTTGTTTTTTTTTTTATTATGAGGTTGGCCCGGTTTGGCTTACACAAGATAGATAGAGAAGAAAGTGTTTAATAGATGAACAAGAAAGACAAACAATTTCCTAACCTTCAAGTGGATCTGATACCACTTGATACGGCCTTGGATGGCGTCTTCTCCTGGATCACTTGAGGTGGGATGGATCAAGGTTGATCTGAGGCTACTAGCACTCTGAATAGATCGATGGTATTGGCTTTGAAGCTACGGATGGCCCAAAGTTGCTTTGCTTCTCTTAGATGTAAGTTAATCTTGCTACTTGTCTAAGATGCTCACGTTGGAAATCTCTTTCTCTTAGTGATTCTCTCTGCTCATGCACTGAACAAAAGAAATAAGAACTCTGGAGCAATTGTTGGTTTAAAGATTTTTATTAAAGAGATGATTGTTTCGCCTTAGACATCCTACGCTTTCTTAAATAGAAAAGCATATACTCGATGAGATCTTTGAAGAAGATCCTAACCTATCCTAATCCTAACAAGTTTTGTTTTTATCTTAAATCGAAAAGGTAAATAAAATCCTAGAATCCTAGATTAAATTGGTTTTGTTTTTAGATCACACAAGATCTTCTTCCAAGGATAAGAGAGTGGTCCAATCTACCGCCTCTCCTTCTAGATTCGTGCCTATCTCTTCCTTGGATTACACAAGTTGGATCATGGTCCTCAAAGCTTCTCTTTGGACTTTAGACTTTGATCTTGTTGTTGGACCAACGGAGAAGATTAGTGGATTAGTTGTTGGATCGATTGCTAAGTCATTGGACTCTGCTTGGGCCGAATGTCCCTCCTCTCGTCCATCTTCTATTTCATTCCGGCCCACATTGCTTTTCAAAGGCCCAGTCCCTTCATACTTTGTCGATGGAAATGCTCCCATTTGCTCAGAATCTCCTCCAAGTCATCCTCCTTTGAACTCAGACTCTCCTTGGCCGGATCAGTAGTGCCTATCTCTCCATCGCCTAGCTCTTCCTCTAATGTTGGTTTGTTGCTTTCCTGATCAGACATTTCCTTGGCTGCATCACCTCCCATCCGAGGGATAGAGCACCAGATTGATCTTGTGCCAGGAGCACCACTTCCAAACGGAGCAGCCTACCGAGTCAACCCAGAAGAGGCCAAGGAATTAGAAAGGCGGGTCCAGGAACTCATGGACATGGGTTATATCCGGAGAGCCTTAGCCCATGTGCTGTGCCAAGTGTTACTAGTACCCAAGAAGGATGGTACTTGGCGAATGTGTGTGGACTGTCGAGCCATCAACAACATAATCATCAAATATCAGTACATTATCCCTAGACTTGATTATATGTTGGATGAACTAAGTGGATCTATTGTTTTCTCTAAGATAGATATTCGGAGTGGATACGATCAGGTGCGCATGAAGGAAGGGGATGAATGGGAGACAACCTTCAAAACCAAAAAGGGTTGCATGAATGGCTTGTCATGTCATTTGGACTTACCAATGCACACAGCACCTTCATGAGAGTCATGAACCAAGTGTTTAGGCCCTACATCAGTAAATTTCTGGTAGCTTATTTTGATGAATACTGATCTATAGCCAATGTAAAACCGACCATGTTAAGCATTTAGAGCAAGGGCTGAAAGCTCTTAGGCAAGAAGGCCTTTATGCTAATCTCAAAAAATGCACATTTTCCACTAATAAATTGGTGTTTTTAGGATATCTTGTGAGTTCACAAGGACTTAGGGTTGATGAGGAAAAATAAAGGCGGTCCAAGACTGGCCTACACCGACCACCATCGGACATGTCTGGAACTTCCATGGACTAGCGAGTTTTTATCGACGGTTTATCAAGGACTTCAGCACCATAGCTGCCCCAATGACCACAGTGATCAAGAAGAATGTATCCTTTACTTTGGGTCCATCTCAAGAAGAGTCTTTTAACAAACTGAAATATAGTTTGACTCATGCACCAGTCCTTACTCTTCCTAACTTTGATTAAACCTTTGAAACTGAGTGTGATGCTTCAGATTCAGGTATAGGTGTTGTGATCACACAAGGAGGACGACCAGTGGCTTATTTCAGTGAGAAATTGAGTGGTCCAACCCTCAATTATCCTACCTATGACAAAGATTTAAATGCTCTAGTAAGATCTCTTGAAACTTGACAACATTATCTTTTGTCTAAGGAGTTTGTTATTCTTACAGATCATCAGACCCTTAAGAATTTGAGAGGCCAAACCACATTAAAGAAGAGACATGCTAGGTGGTTGGAGTTTGTAGAGACCTTTCCCTATGTGATCAATTACAAGAAAGGGAAGGACAATGTGGTAGACAATGTCTTGTCTAGGCGACACACTCGTATCACTATAATGGAGGCTAAGATCATGGGTTTTGAACACATTAAAAACTCTTATGGTACTGACCCTGATTTCTCAGAACTTTGGAGCAGTACTTCCAAGGGAGCAGTCGGTCCATTCTATCAGCATGACGGGTTCTTGTTCAAGGATAATAGACTTTGCATCCCACAAGGATCCATGAGAGACTTGCTGACAAGAGAAGCCCACGGTGGTGGTTTAATGGGACACTTTGGCCAGATCAAAACCTTGGATGTCTTGTCCGACCACTTCTACGGGCCTAGGATGAGACGGTATGTTGAGTCTATGTGTCAAGTGTACCGTCTACATAAAAATCAAGTCCAGGTCACATCCTTATGGTTTACATATGTCATTACCTATTCTTAACGCACCATGGGTAGACATTTATATGGACTTTGTGCTGGGCTTTCCCAAGATCGAAGACAAAGACTCCAACTTTTTTGTAGTGGACAGGTTTTCCAAGATGGCACATTTCATTTTGTGTGATAAAACCAATGATGCAAGTAAGACAGTCGACCTTTTCTTCAAATAGGTAGTGGGTCTACATGTGTTCCCTGGACTATTGTGTCAGATCGTGACACTAAGTTTCTTAGTCACTTCTGGAGCACATTGTGGGAGAAGCTTGGTACCAAGCTACTTTTCTCGACCACATGTCACCCCCAAACCGACGGCCAGACTGAGGTAGTAAACCGTACTCTCTCCCAGCTGTTGAGAGCTACGGTGGGTAAGAATCTGAAGAATAAGTTAAGTTGCTTGTCATTCATGGAATTTGCTTATAACCATGCCAAGCATTCAATCACTAACCACTCGCCATTTGAGGTTGTGTATGGTTTTAATCCAGAAACACCCATGGATCTGTCACCACCACCACCGGCCATGCATGTTAGTCAAGGAGGATCAACTAAGGCCGAATTTTTCAAGACTATGCACCAATGGTCAAGGATAACCTAGAGAAGAAAGCTGAAAAGAATCGAGCCAAACTCAACCAAGGCCGTAGGGAGGTCATCTTTAAACCAGGAGACTGGGTGTCGCTTCATATGCAACCAGAAAGGTTCCCTTAAGAAAGAACGTTCAAGTTGGCTCCTAAGGGATATGATTCAGGGTTCTAGAGAAGATCAACAACAATGCCTACAAACTCGAGCTACCAAGTGAGTTTAAGGTTTCCCCAGCGTTCAATGCTTCTGATTTGACTCCTTATATTGCAGATGATGATGAAATTCGGAGGACAGAAACTTCTCAAGGGGGGAGGGGATGTTGTGGTACCACAAGCCGGGGTTCCTCTAGTTCACAAAGGCCCTACGACTAGGTCAGGCTTGTGGGTCACAAGAGATGGTTTCACCAAGGCTGTCCAAGAGATGCTTGATCAAGATCAGACCAGTCTCAAACAGTTGATAATTCAAGAGATGACCAAATTAAATATTGAAGACTCAACCAGTCCCATAGAGGTTCAAGACCCATCCGGTTCAGTCCAATTCTCTTCCCTCATCCAAAATCAAGCAGGCTTAATCATCTCCACATTCAATCTCGGTTCGTCTTCAACTCCAATTCGATCCAGTTTAGAGACTTAGCCTCCTGATCCAAATAAGGTAAGCATGCAAGAATTCAATTATGATTTCAAACCGGTTTATTGTCTTTTGTTTGTGTTTGGTTCATCTATTTCGATTTGCTTAAGATATTATGGGCAAACTTGTTAGCCTTTTTCATTTTAAGAGACCAATAATTTCAAGGCCTTTGTTTAGCCTTTGCACTAGAGTTGGGCCCCTTTGTTTAGCCCTTTATGCTTTAGAGTCCAAGTAGAGTCTTGTTCTTTTGCTTCAAGTCCCCTAGAAGGGCAAAGCTGCATCAGGTATTTAAACCCCTTATAAACAGTCTTGTCATTTTTACCTAAGCTAATATACGAGTCAGTTTTCCCCCAACAAAACCCTAAAGTCTTTCCACTCGTGTGAGACACTTGAGAGCAAAACCTTGACATATCAAAGAGCCGTTCATTGTTCTTTGTGGAGACCATCGATCCATCTTCATTCCTTGCCTGATCTTGAGAGAAACACATGTCCAGCAAGTACCGGTTCTATCTCTTTTCATCAATTCATCCACTGATCTTGTTGAGAGAGACACACGTCCAGAAGTAGATTTCATCCTCCATCAATCTCTTTGTTTATTTCTCATATCGCATATCATTCATCTTCCATTGATTTATTCGTCCATCCATATTCATCTATGTTAATCATTTTATTATTCATATTTGCTTCTGTTTTTATTCATATAAATCCATAAAAAATTTCAGTTTTGTTTTCAGGTTAATAATTGGATCCAGAGTTCCCATCGATCTCTCGACCATACCGCATTGCTGTCGGATCCGGAACCTCAATCGATCCAACATGATTGACCAGAACCGTGCCTACAACACCGGAGAAGCTACGTCGGCTAGAAACAGGACGCCCGTTGAGAAGGATCCTTGCCAAGTAAGAGAGAACCACTTTACGAGTTGAGTAGATTGAAGAAACACCAAAAAAACTAGGATCGAGTCTTATGGAGCTTTGAGATCTGGTGTCTGAAAACTGAGGAAGAGAAAACCACGGTGCGGACTTAGACTTAGTTCTTTCCAGAGATGAAACGAAAGAGATCGTCAAATGAAAACTCTACTCCAATGGTGGATGAAAGAACATGATGAAGTCGACTGAGCAACTTGTCCGACGGCAGCTAGAGGGAGGTTCATCAGAACTATTCCCGAGAGCCAGAACACAACGATGGCGAGAGAACCCTCTCTACTCATCGCTGGAGAAGAGGCCACCTGAAGATAAGAGACCGCCGTGTCACGGACTAATTTCTTGCAGCAATCAGGACATGCGGCCTTAGCACCTTTCACCCTTGTGATTTGCTAAGTCAGCCTTTCGGACAAACTGATCAGCACTTAGAGAGAGAGTAGGACGTTTTGTAGAGAGAAATTAGAGCTTTTAGGAAGTGTTTCTTATTAAGTTTCTAAATTATTTTTACAATGGGGCCTTGCCCCTTTATATACAACTCCACCTCCTTAATAGGCGGCTCAGATTAAACCGATTTAACGGCTTTGATTAAACCGATCTAACGGCTCAGATCTTTTCCCTCCTATGAAGTTACTTCACACTTAAGTACTTCACTCCTTAAGTTACTTCATCCTTAGGTATTCTACACACTTATACATCCTTCTTATATTATTTTATACTTAGATATTTTACAAAAGCTTAAGACTTAAGAAAAATACTA
The DNA here is from genome assembly GCA_905132765.1 of Moricandia arvensis. NCBI lineage: Eukaryota > Viridiplantae > Streptophyta > Magnoliopsida > Brassicales > Brassicaceae > Moricandia > Moricandia arvensis. The sequence goes on along the minus strand of CAJHQP010000200.1, from coordinate 198,059 downwards.
CGTAAGGTCGCTGTGAACCTCCTTGGCTCGACCAGCTTGCACTTCAAAAATTTGGGGAGTGAAATCCTCCGCCACCTAAGTTGGTGACACCCTTGTCGCCGATTATGCCTTCAGTACCTCTCGGAATTGCCACAAGTCATCTTTCGGTTCCCATGTTGCTTCAGCCTCCGGTAGTCCCTCCCACTTGATGAGAAAATGGGTCTGTCTTGGGACTCCTCTCTTCCTTACTTCTTTGTACGCCAGCACCTCTTCAAATCCTTGTCATAGGTGGTGCCCTTTTTGAGACGCCTCTATCTTAGTCGTCCGCATCAGCATGATAAGGCTTCAGCATGCTTACATGAAAGACCGGGTGGATCTTCAATGTATCTGGTACGTTTAGTCGGTAGGAAACCTTTCCCATGTTTCCAACTACCTCGAACGGCCATTCGTATCTCTGGATCAAGCCTTTGTGTAGACTTTGGAATGCCTTGAACTGTTGTGGAAGTAACTTAACCAGAACAAGGTCGCCCACTAAGTACTCCAAAGGCCGTCGTTTCTCATCCACCCACTTCTTCATCCGCTTAGGGGCTTTTCTAAACATGCTCAGGCAAGATCAGCATGTTCATCCCACTACTTAGCCATTATTTATGCCCCTGGACTCTTCCCTTCAGTCTTTGGTGTGGCCAAAGTATGCGGGTTAATGGCTGTTGTCCCGTTGCAAGCTCGAACGGACTCCGTCCCATTGCCTCGATGCGTTGAAGGTTGTATGAGAACTTGGCTATGTCCAGCAACTTGGCCCAGTCCCGTTGGTTGGAGCCCACAAAGTGTCGGAGATAGCCCTCCAACAAGACATTCACCCTCTCGGTCAGCCCATCAGATTGCGGGTGAAAGCTTGTTGAGAAACTTAACTCTGTTCCTAGCATCTTTAACAGCTCCATCCACAAACACCCAGTGAATTGGGGGTCCCGATCACTCACAATGTTCTGAGGCAGTCCCCAAAGTTTCACCACGTCCTTGAAGAACACTCGTGCTTCCTCCTCTGCATTACAGTCCCGATTACACGCCATGAACGTCCCATACTTAGATAATCGATCTACTATAACCAAGATAGATCCAAACCCTTTGGACTTAGGTAATGTGCTGATGAAGTCAAGCAAAACTGAGTTCCATGGTCTCTCTGGAATCGGAAGTGGCTGCAGGAAACCCGCGGACTGCTTGTTCTCGCACTTGTCTTGTTGATAAACCAGACAAGTTTTCACTTATAGCTCCACGGTATCCCTCATATGTGGCCAGTAGTAGCCAGCTTCAATGAGTGTCATCGTTCTCTTCAGTCCCGGATGGCCCACCCACCAAGTATCATGGCACTCCCGGACAATATCCCGTCGAAGACTCTCCCACTTAGGTACGTAGACTCTACGACCCTTGTGTAGAGTAACCTATCGTCTAACCAAAAACGATGCACCTTCTCTTCAATGGACAGCTTCACTAGCTCCTTAGCAACTGGATCACACTCAAGCCCCTCCCGGACCCGAGCCATAATGGTCCCCTCGACTTGGCTATGGTCGCTAGCTCCGCCTTCCTACTTAGTGCATCAGCCACTACATTCACCTTTCTTGGCTTATACTCCAAGGTGTAATCGAACTCCACCAGGAAGTCTTTCCACCTTGCATGTTTTGGAGACAGCTTCTTCTAGGTCTGAAAATAGCTCATCCCCACGTTGTCCGTCTTGACTGAGAAATGTGCTCCCAGAAGATAGTGTCTCCAAACCCGCAAGCAATGGACTATGGCGGTCATCTCTTTCTTCTGAACCGTGTACCGCCGTTCTGTTTCGTTCAGCTTTTAACTCTCATATGCAATCGGATGTCCATTCTGAATCAGCACTCCCCTGATGGAAAAGTCAGAGGTATCCGTATGTAACTCGAATGGCAGACTGAAGTCGGGTAAGGCAAGGACGAGTTCTTGACTCACCACAGTCTTCAGCTCCTCGAAGGCGTCTTGGCACTGGTTGGACCATTCCCATGTCTTCCCCTTCTTGAGAAGGTCTGTTGATGGCGCAGCCTTTCTTGAGTATCCCTCGATGAACCAACGATAGTAATTGACCAGACCAAGGAAAGATTGCAACTCTGTCACCTTGGTCAGGGACTCCCACTCCGTAATTTCCTTCACCTTAGCTTCACCCATCTTCAGCTTCCCATGCCCGATGATATGGCCTAGGAACTGAACTTCCTTAGAGGCAAACGTACACTTCTCCCGCTTCACGAACAGCTCGTTCTCTCAAGGGCCCATAAAATTATCTGTAAATGTTCTACATGCTCCTCCATGGAGTTGCTGTAGATCAAGATGTCATCCAAGTAAGCCACCAAGAACCGATCCAAATAAGGCTGTATGATCTGCATAAGGGTACAAAACGTGGATGGGGCGTTCGTAAGACCGAATGGCATCACCAACCATTCGAACGACCCAAACCACGTTATGCATGCAGTCTTCGGCTCATCACCTTCCGCTATCCAAACTTAATAGTATCCCTTCTGCAAGTCCATTTTCGTATAGACCTTCGCCCCTCTGAATCTATTGAATAGATCAGCGATCAATGGAATGGGATAGCGGTTCTTTACTGTCACCTTTTTAAGGCCCCGGTAGTCCACGCACATTCTCAATGACCCATCATGTTTCTTTTGAAACAGAACCGGTGAGCCATAAGGTGCCTTGGACGGTCTCAGCTTCCCCGTCCCCAACAGTTCATCGAGTTGTAACTCCTCAACCTCAGATGGAGCCATCCTGTAAGGCGCCATTGCTGGTGGCCTAGCTACTTGTTCCAACTCGATCTGATGATCCACCGCCCTCCTTGGTGGCAACTTCTAGGGCAACTTGGATGGCATCACGTCCTTATTATCCTCAAGGACGTCCTCAATGACTTGAGGGATGGACTCCACGTTCTTAGGCTCATCATGGCCAAAAATGTGGGTTTACCCTTCTTCACCCCCTTGGTTATCTGAATCGCCGATAGTTACCTCGTCTCATCAGTCTTTTCTTCCAAGGTTGGAATCATGCACGGTGATCCCTTCTCGAGAATACATACAGAGCTCAATGCAGGCATGGGTATGGCTGAGACTTGTCTCATGAAGTCCACACCCAACACTACCTTGAAGTTGTCCATAGGAATGACTGAGAAGTCCACTGGTATGCTCCAACTTCCCAGCCGCATCCCAACCATTCAAGCTATCCCATTGACGGGTTGTGCCTTAGCATTCACCGTCTTCATCCAACCATCCTTCTTTGACCACTTGACCCCGAGTCTCACAGCCTCATCAATGGCCATGAAATTGTGAGTGGCCCCTATGTCCACCATCACACGAGTTGGTTTGTCGTTGATGTATGCCTCAACGTACATGAGCCCCTTGCTCGTCGGCTTCACCACCGGGTTAGCCTTCAGTGCATTGAGTAGCTGCAACGAACCCATCTTACTTGGTCCCTCCTCTGGAGTCTCGGTCTCCTGACTCTCCATGATTGCGGACAAGGATCCCATCTTCGGGCAATCCTTCATCGTGTGTGTCTCCTTGCACACAAAGCATCCTCCCTTAGGCACAAACGACTTCTTGCTTGCTTCAAAATCCTCCCATCGAGCACCCCTCTCAAAACTCCTTGAGTTTGATGGCCAGGTTCCATCTTGCTCCCCCACCTTTGGCCACACCCTGCTCCTTCCTCGTAAAGGACTCGGACGGAGCAGCGGTATGGAAGTCAGTCAAGGACTCGGCCACCGCTATCGCTTCATCGACGGTCGTAACACCCCTTCGCTGGTATTCTTGCTTGGCCCAAGATTGCAGTCCGTCGGTGAAGTAATACACGAGATCCTCGGCGGTCATGCTCGGAATCTGAAGCATGAGCGTTGTGAACTCCTTCACATGGTCTCAGATCGAACCACGCTGTTGAAGTTCCCTCAGCCGCTACAAGAAAACAAGAGAATAACTACTACAATATTAGTCGTAATGTCATCCTTTAGCGTGTATTACAAACACATAACTACGATTTGACATTCGTCGTAATGAACCAGTCGTCGTAGAATTGTCGTAAGTTTACGACTACACAAATTGGTCGTACATGAGACGTAACAACAATCGTCGTAACATCGACGTAACATACATCCAATTTGATGGACATAAATTAGTCATAACATGTCGAAGTAATATAGTCGTAACATGTGGAGGCTAACATCATGTTAATTGGTCGTGAGGTTTACGACGAATTAACATCGACTGTCGATGTAACATAGTTGTAACTATTACGACTCTATTACATCGATTTCGATGTTAATTCGTCATAAATCTTACGACTACATTACGTTGTTGTTGTTCATTTTGGAAAAAAAATTATTAATTTGAATTAAAAATAAATAAAATTATGAAATTATAATATAATTAAATTTTTGAAATAAAAGAAAATTCTAATAAATAAATCCAAAATATAACAAAAAATATTCATAATATACAAAATACGACCTAAACCTAATTGTTAAATTTTAGGTCGTCAAATAGTTGGGAACTGCACTGGTTCACCTGTCGCTCCATCTCCGCCTGCTATTCGGGAGTCGGGTCGGGGTTCATGGTCGGACGAAAATTCTGCCACATTTGTGCGAGCGCCGTGTTTGTGTCAGCAATAAGATCAAACATCCCCGCCATTTCCCTAGTCTGGTTTCGGTTGACCTGGTCGTTCGTCCGGAGCTCCGCTATGACCTGGTTGGCAGCCATCAATTCTTGCCAGAGCTGAGAATCCTCTTGCCTTCTTACGGCATAGGCTGCTGTCACCTTTAGGACATCGTTTACCATACCGAGCCCGACCATCCGTCCCCTTCTTGTCGGGACAATCTTCATTAATAATATGAATATTATTAAAAAATTAAAATTAAAGTATGAATGTAAAAAAAAATATTTAAACCAAAGAAATGTTTACCTACTCAAAAATTGTCTTGCTCGACGGTGGACAACTGGACCGGTGGGACTTCCGGATTTTGCTGCGACAACTGGGTTTGCACCTCCTGGACCCGAGTCTCCACATCATTGTAGATCCTTTCCACTTGAACATCTAAAAATTTCCCATCGGCATTAGCTTGTAAGCCGGGAAAGAGATGGTGGTGCTTCTTTCCGATCGGCCTATAAAAATTATACATAAAAAATAAATTTACATTTAAAAAATTAATTCATTTACAAAAAAATAATAAAAGAAAGAAGACTTACAATTTTTAGGTCCACCCGGCGTGTGAGTTCTGCCCAGATGATGTTGTCATCAAACCAGCAGCTGAAACGGAGGTCGACCCAACCATCAACACAACTTAGCAAAGTGCCAACCAAGATATATGTGCAATGCAAAATTCCATATCTTACAAATCAGGAGTTTTTTCACCATGAAACCAAATTTCATGGATTATAAATTCAAAAAGCGTTCACCTCCAAGTGGAAGCAGCCAAACCTTCATCCGGACCAGAAAGTTATGGATTTTACAAAACAGAGGTTTTCCAGCTCATCCATCTACAAATACCAAAGTTTAGAAGATGTTTGAAACCCAATGAAGAAGCGTTACGACACAAAAAGAATCATGGACTTCAAGATGTATCTCTTAGATTTCCAACAAGCCTAGAAAGAGGAGAAATGGCCACGGAAATCTAAAGTTATGGCCCAATCTCCAAACCCAACCAAACCAGTTTTACACTTGCCTAAATTGGGAGATCCGGATTTTCCATCAAACCACACTCAATATTGGCAACCAGGCGGCTTTTTCCATTTTCTAGAGGCCCTCCAAAATATCTTAGGAAGAACAAGACCACACTAGATCAGGCGGATCCTTGAAGAAATCTTCCATACAAACAGAGCCGAATTATTGAAAGATTTGGTAATCTTTCGGTTTGATCATTTACCAATCCAGAAAATCCGATCAGAAGACTTTCTACACAAAACAAGGCATCCAGAGGACCAATCTAACCATCCAGGATGTGTTGCCTTCATATTACTATGGACCAGCAAGCATAGGATCAGGAGGATCTATTTGTGGCCACATACCTTATTTGGAGTCTCAAGCATTCAAACTTCAACAGCTATATTCCTTTCAGTTCATGCACGATTTCAGCACCCTCCAAGCCATCCAGAAGGTTCCCAGGAATCTCTCCTATCCCCTTAACATCTAGATTCAAAAAAACTCAAGCCAAGACTAAATCCCAAAGATATCTCTCGAATGACTATATTTCGATCATGATCAGCACCATTGAAGCCTTGTGTATATTTTTGTTTCAATTATTTTTCATATGACCATTTGGTTTCTGTCTAATATTGTTCCTATATAAGCAGACCCATTTTTACATTTCTGATTCACCTTTCAATCAATAAAAAGCGTACATAAGTATTTTCAGCCAAAGAGTGTTCTTTGAGTTATTCTTTAGTTTCAAGTGTTGGATACATTAGGAGACTATAGAGATCGTGGTTCATAGGTTCATTGAGAGATTCAGAATCCTTGAGACACAGATTGAGAGCGTCAATCATCACCCACGGATTGAGAGAGTCAATCAACTATCCAGCATCTTCATCCATAAACCATCATCCATCATCAATCTTCTACCCATCAAACCATTCCATCCTTCATATCTTTTAGTTTCTGTTATTATTTTCACTTCATAACTGATTGTTTCTCTTTTGTTTTCAGGTTAGTCTGGACAGAAAGGGAGAGAAAGTCGGCCATCTTCACCAACCTTCCATCTGATCTTAACCTCTATCGATTAGATCGAACAATTGACCATCCAACCCATCGACCCAGCTTCCGAGCCTGAATCACCAGAAGTATGGACCAGCGGCAAATTACCCTCGGGATCTGGCTTCAAGCGGGTGGCGGAGCAGTTGGCGAACGTTTGAACTGACCGAGACCGAGCCCAATAAGCCTTCAAGCCAGTCCAAACGTAGTCGCTGATAAAGATGGACTTCTCATTATCCCCGAAAACCCTCCACTTCTCCTTCCAATCTCCAAAAATGTTCTTCAGGCGAGCCATCACCTTAGCGTTGAACCCTGCGTTCACCTCTTTGTTGACGGCGATAGACCAATTCCATTTTTGCTGAAAAAAACATTAAAAGGAATAAATACATTTTAAATGACAACAAAATTAAAAAATAACATTTAATACTTACTGCAAAACACTTGTACCAAGTCCTGCTAACATGGTCTGGTGTAAGAGATCAGTTCGGATGCGGTTCCCTAAAGTTTGCCTTGATGATATCGGTAAAGTTCCGTCCTAGACGGTTGTTCGTCGGAAACCTACAAAATTTGAAATTATATAATAGAATATAATACATAGTAACAGTAATAAATGCAATTAAAAGATTATAATGATAAAATATATATTAAATTTACCATAAAGTGTTTGGTGGTCGGTCGGAGTCAATGATCTGTAAAACTTCTCGTCTCGACATTTGGAGAAGGTCTTCCACCATAAACCTAGCATACGGAGCATCCGTTGGCACCATCAAATCTTGATGGATACCTGGAGGAGGCGGAGCATCTTCAGGAGCTGGGGCAGGCTCATCAGGAGCTGGAGCAGGCTGTAGAGGAGCTCATACGAAGCAGGAGGCACAAACGGGGGAGGAAGAGGAGGAGGATGAGACATTGACGGGGATCTTCCTTGAGATTGGCTCTTTAGGACAAACTCCTAGCCGGATGTAGTGCCCAAGCTAGAAGCTGAAGGATCGTCATTCGCACAGAGAAAAGTAGACCCATACGAGTGCCTAGCATTCCTAAGTCTCTTTCTACCGCGAGCTGGAGTACTCATATCGTCGTAAACTATATAAGGTAAAAAAATGATCAAAAAAATTAAATCATTTACTTAAAAATGTAAAACTAATTGCAAACCTAGTTAATTATATCCTGAAACTAAGCAAACCTAATATAATTCCATCCTAGACTAACCACCGAAAACTAAACAAAAAAAATTACCTAGAGAGATGCTAGAGAGAAGTTAGAGAGAGACTAGGAAGCAACTAAATGGCTTCGACTTCTCGACCCTTATATAGGACTGTGGGGATCGCCGTAAACTCAAAGATAATTTACAACTACATAAGGACGACCCGCGTTTTTGCAATACAATGAATTAAAGACGACCCGCGTTTATGCATTACGAAGAATTAGGGACAATTTACTAAGAAACTGAAACGGCTAGCATGATCGTTCTCATCTAACATTTCTTTGTTTTCTGTTTCTCCTTATCAAAGAAACTGAAGAGAAACGGTATTCAAAACAATCTTATCAACTCCGCGTGTAGCTTTACTCGGAGTTGATAAGAACTGTTCTGGTAACCGTTTCTTCTCATCTAACATTTTTTTTCTGTTTGTGTCTTTGAAATGGGAGAGGGTGGTGCATATTTATAAGAATTTTAGTGATCTTCGAAAAATAGAAGTAACATTACGACGTTTTAAGGACGACACGTGTTTTTGGGTTACGGCGAATTAAGGACGAACCTTGAAAATAACATCTATGTTACAACGAATTTGTACGACGATTTAAGTACGTATTACAACGAAATAAGGACGACCCGTGTTTATGGATTACATCTTCGTTACAACGACTAGGGTTTATACACTAAAATCAAAACCCTAAACCCCAAACCTGTTACTTATAACTTATATAACATTACTTCAAACCCACAACTTCTAAACCATGAACATGTAATAATACTTGTTTTCACTTAATAAATGTTAAATAAGCTGCAAACGTTAATGCAATAACATTGTAACATAAATTCACTTGTCCTCGGAACCATCACTCGGGTCATCGCTAGGATCATCGCTTTCTTCAAATTCATCTTCATTGCCTTCATCCGCAGTATCAACTGGAAGATCTTCATATCCCTAGTTTTGCGGATCAACAAGTAAGATTTCATTGGTGGGTTGTTCAGATACTTCCACTTCATTTACAGAATCTTCTTGCAAAGGCGGTTGTTCATAACCGAATACACGGCCCCGAGGTGTAACTTTTATAGTGGCTAACCAGGATATTTCAGATTGTTTGATATTCAGATATGGAATAAAACAAAACTTTCTTTGGTTGAGATGTCAAAATATAGGGTTCAAATTTATTGTACCTTCTGTTGGGGTCAAAATCGGTCACGAAGGAATCAACGTCAGAAACCTACCAGGAAAATGTGCCCTTTGTGAAAGAAAGAGATAATATCTTGGAAAAAAGGGAACGAGAAAATCGAGGTCAAATCTCGGTTGATCAGAAAGGAACGGTCAGCATAAATGAGCCATGAGGAAGAATTTTTCTTAAGACCTCGGGTAAACGTATCCCCGAATGTCAATAGGGTGTAACGACTAGAAGACTCGATCATCCAACTCCCCGGACGGAGAAGTTGGTCGAGCAAGACCTCCAACTCGTCGAACGAGCAAACCAAACCGCAAGAGCCGACCAGCTCGCCCGTTGGGCGAGTTGGCCAATGCAGGCCGACCAACTCGCCTGTCCGGTGAGTTGGACAAGTCCAACTCGAGGAATGGACGATTCAGACGGCACGGCATGACCAACTCGCCCATACGTCGAGTTAGATGGCACGGCACGACCAACTCGTCGAATGGGCGAGTTAGGTGGCACTAGCAATCCGACTCGCTCGTTCGGTAAGTCAGATCAACCAATCCATTTTCACCTCATCCTCGTTAGTTCCCTCTTTCGAAACTTGATTGAACTTATGTTTGTTCCGTCTCGATCAGGATTGACATTGGAACTTTACCGAAAGAACTCATTTTCTCGAGAAAGGGTTGGGTCTATCGTATGAGATGGTAACGTTTAAATAAACACCTAGAGTCATACGCCCCATACGATTGGAAGACGTCGTCTTTGCAATGCTCTTTCGATAAAATCGAAAAAACGCCTAAGTCAAAGAACGGCCCGAGGAGGTCTAAAACTCGACTAAAGGCCCACTCGCGATTTTCTCCAAAATCGAGCCCAAATTTTTTGACGTTTATCTTTTATTTTGAAGAAAGGGATAAATTTTAAGTTTGGAAGATAAATGTCAAGATCGGAGGATAAATGTTAAGTTTCTGAAGATAATCAGGAAGATCGAGGAAAAAAAGGAATATTTCCGTGAAGCGATAAATTCAACCAAGGGCAGAAGGGGAAAGAGCAAACCGCCTCTAGAGGATTATATAAGGACTTCGAGCATGATGGTACAAGACACACGAAAATCTCCACTCAGAGCAAACGTAGCATAGCACTTAGAGCATTTAGGCAACTCTCAAATTTTTTTATTCGAGCTGCGACTCAACTAGGGTTTTGCAGTCTTAGGTTGTTAGAACTAGGGATCTCGCCGACAGCTCTCATAGCCAAGGCTCATAACATGTTGTAAACGTTCATACGCAAATTCGGAATAAAACATTTATTTGCTCCCTTTTCGATTCTTACTTTGTTTTTCGATATTTGCTTCGTATTCTGACTGATTGGCGGGTGGTTTAGCAGATATCTGAGACCTCTGGGAAACTAGTGTTTACCCTGCGTTTCTAAATCAACAGAAATCGACAATGCGAATTTCGGTTCCCACAGTTTAGCGCTAGAGGGAGGGGGTTGGATTACTCTAACTCATGGCCACAAAACGCATGGTCGAAACAGTGTCTGGAAATACGAAAGACAATACCATAGATCGCAACAACGCTGGTAAAACAACTCCAGCAGTGACTGCTCCCATCGCCAACGCTTATGCAAACGCCGCAGTGCTTGAGAAAATCAAAAACCTAGTCGAACTCGTCGCCACAGTCGGGGCACCGAAACAAACTCACGATTTCTGTCACTAAACAAAAAGGGCAACGATAAAATATATCAAACCCCGTAAATTTCGTCTCATTACTGAGTTGGAAAAATCTCAGAGCATAAGGCTCGACCAAAAGTCTTTTTAAAAAAAAACGGAAAAATAAAACTTGCTTTCCCATAAACTGCAAAGAAACCCTATTTTACTCACGGAGAAAGGAAGCACAGCAAATCGGGCGCACAACCCCCCCCCCCTGATGTACTTCTTCATAACAATTTTCGAAGAAAATAAGTTGCTCTCTATTGAATCACTCGAAATCCAAAATGGGTGATGAAAACTAAACTAAGCAAAACGATAGATCGTATCCCTTACTGCTAACACGTTTTCTGAAACCCAAGATTTCGTTAAAAAAGTCAAGCTTCGATTCTACGCGGTACTTACTTCGGAAAAACGACTCAAAATCCCCTCGGATCCATCCTGCGGAAACGACTAAATCTCCGATTAAATCGACTCCCGATAATTAAGGTCATCACAGCCAAAGATTCAGAGGCTAAAACGTAAGTTTTCCAGAAAAACGGGTCTCGTACAGCCAAACATAAGAACACCCTTACATAACGACTTTCGTAAAATTAAACTCATCAACATTTTACGAAACGGCTTTCGTAAGACTAAACTCATGACATTTCGCGAAATAACTTTCATAAAATTAAATCTCAACAACATTTTCCGAAACAACTTTCGTAAAATCAAACTCGACAATGTTTTATGGAACATCGTTCGGAAAGTGAAACGAGTTAGCATTAAATGACACAACTTTCGTAAAAAAAAATTTGAAAACGTTTACGAAACGACCGCACCAGCATACCATCCAAACTCGAGTTTGACTAGTCCACTCGCCGAACGGGCGAGTTGGACATTAAAAGTGGTGCAAGTCGCCCATTGGGTGAGTTTGACTAGTCCAACTCATCGAACAGGCGAGTTGGACAATGCAAGCCGTGCAACTCGCCCATTGGGCGAGTTTGACCAGTCCAACTCGCCCATTGGACGAGTTTGACAAAACAAGCATTACTTTGCCTCTCCTTTGTGTTCTTCTTTAAATTCCGATTGAAACGCTTTTCGTTTTGTCTCAATCGAAGTTTCCGTTGAGATTTTACGATCAAAACAAGTTGGACGCACATGTCAGACCAGTCCAACTCGCCGAACGGGCGAGTTGTACGAAACAAGCCGTCTAACTCGCCTGTTTGGCGATTTTGACCAGACCAACTCGCCGAACGGACGAGTTGGACAAAACGAGCCGTCTAACTCGCTCATTGGACGAGTTGGACCAATACAATTCGCCAAACGGGCGAGTTGGACTGGATGGGCACTCTTGTGGCTCACCTTTGCGTTCTCCTTTGAGTCCCGATCGAACCATTTTCGTTTTTTCTCAATCGGAGTTTCCGTTGAGATTTGAGGATCAAAAAAAGTTGGACGCATAGGTCGGACCAGTCCAACTCGCCGAACGGGCGAGTTGTACGAAACGAGCCGTCTAACTCGCCCATTGGGCGAGTTGGACGAAACGAGCCGTCTAACTCGCCCATTGGTCGAGTTGGACTGGATGAGCTCTCTTTTGGCGGCTCACCTTTGCATTCTCCTTCGAGTCCCAATCAAAACGCTTTCGTTTCGTCTCAATCAGAGTTTCCGTTGAGATTTTACGATCAAAACAAGTTGGACGGACACTGTCCAACTCGCCTTGATGGGGTGTTTGATTTATTCCCTCCAACTCTCCTCATGGCGAGTTGGGAAATCCCTGATGAGCTTCTCCTTTTTTTCTCTTTCGAATCTTGATCGAAACACTTTTTGTTTTATCTCAATAAGAATTTCCATTGAGATTTTACGAGAAAAACAAGCGACACTCGCCTAAACTCCTTGGCTTGCATCTACTCGACCTCTTGGGCGTCGTACTCTCCCTCTTTGGCATCCTCCTCGACCTATTGGTCATCCTACTCGTCCTTACCTCCATCTTAGCCTTCTCCTTTGAATATCGATTGAAAAATCTCTTGTTTCGTCTCGATTGGAGTTACCGTGGGAACTTTACGATAAAATCCGCAAGACAGGTTTGAGCCTAAACACGGCCAAGAAGAACTAATATTGTTACCATTCTTAAGGTGTGTACAGATACGAAAAGAGGAAGGGGAGATGAGCAAGCAAAATGGAGAAGAGGTGAAGCCAAACCTTCAAGAAAACTAAGGTATGGCCGGCTTGGAACTTTTTGAAATCAGATTTGGAATTTTCGTGGGAAGGTACTAAGAAATAAAAACACTTCGGAGATCGCCATAAAACTTTAGGGAACTTAGGATCTAGGAGAATAGTCTAGCAATCTAAATCTTAGGAATTTTCCTGTCTCGATCTATTGTTTTGCGACTGCTTAGGCATATTTTGCAAACCGATCTAAACTCTAGGGAAAATGAGAAATGATCGCCACGCACACTTAGCTCGCTTCCTAAGGACAGAAGGAACTAGAAAAGCAAACGTCATCTTAAAACCATCTCGTTCCTAGCAATTTTCTTAAAACCGACGTATTCCTAGTCGTCAACTCGAAAGTCCCGAAGTCACAATCCTAGCGTCGTATTTACACCAACCTGGATTGTCGATCATCCCAATCTTCAAAAGAAAAAACGTACACAACCCTTCAAAATATCGGTTCAGCTGTTTTCTTTCGTAAAAAAAGTGAGGGAGTAGGTACGTGTACTATACTCGTATACTCCCATACTTCAAAAAAAAATAAAAAAATTGTCTCAGCATCAAGAAAACGCTTTCGACAAAGCAAACTCTCGTAGTAGTAGACAGAAAATCATTTAGGCCATGTGATGCCTCATAAAACCGATCATCAATTTTTGTATAACTATGACATTTTATACGGAAGAGCCTACCAAAAAACAAGATCGGTGTCATGAAAAACAATTTCACAATACGAAAAAGAGAACGAGGAAAATACATTCCTCGTTCGTAAATATCACGAGTAATCTGCGAGAGACATTCTCAATTTACTTCTATGCCTTTCACTTCTCGTAAAACTTACGCGAAACATCCTACGTATAGCCACACCAAGTTATGCGAAGAAACTTTCGGAAACGAACGTAGCAAGTTTTACGGAGAAGTGTTTTGGACAATTTGCATATAGCTAAAAACAAAGTTATATGACTCGTCTCTCAACGAAAAAAACTAAACTTTATCTCTCCGCACTACAATCTTACAGATCTCACTCCTTATCCATGCGGCTCGCTGGATTATGCCTCCCATCTCTCTTAGTTCATTCCAAGCAGGCAATCATCTCGCACAGGTTCTTTATCGAGCCTTTTAGGTTTTGTCTTCATCATACAAAAAAAAACAATTTTCGTACGACTATAGCACGGAAAACTCCGACTTGGCCTGTCGATCTCGACAAACGCTCTTTGGCCCTCAGCCAATTACGCCTTCCGATAAAAATCCAAACTGGAATTCGGTATCCTCTTTAGGAAATTTCTAAACTAACATAACCTTAATGTTAACACGAACATGCAATAGTCTATCCGTGACCAGTAACGTCATCCTCCATTCGGCTGAACAAATCCTTCAGACCCAGCCAAAATGTTTGAGCAACCACTGCTCCACCCAACCACTTAGCGGCAAAACGACAATCCACGATTAGTTTAAAAACGCCAAGTGCAAATAACTACCGTATAACCCAGAATTCAGAAATCATACGACAAATTAGTAACCACCAAATGGTTAACAGAAAACTTAAACTTGTCGACATCCGACCAAGTTCAATATGTTCTGCAGTTTACTCTAAACCCACAACGTTTTGCAAGTAAAAAGCGGTGCATAAGAAAAAACTCGTAACGAAGCTCCAAGAGCTATACGAAGCATCCTTAACTATACATGAAATAAGTCTCAGGGGGCCAACTCTTCACGAATCACAGTGAAGGAAGTCGCATATTCTCAGGGACAAATTTACACGACCCATTGGTCCTAATTCCTCAGAAACAAAAACGTTCTCTTCCGTAAGGTTAAAACAAAAACCTTGCGATACCACACATCTTCAAGCATGTTAACATTTCAAGCACGAAATGTGGCATACGAAAGAAAAACTCAACCTTTGACACAGCGAGACGTCGCTAATGCTCGGAGAACTGTTTTTCGTCAAAACTTTCCAAAACGGAATGCTCACCTTAAAAACAGTCTGTCCGCGACAATAAAACATACACGTCTTCTTAAACACGTATCCTTCGCGAAGGTTCAAAAACAATTATATCTACAAATAAGTTTGTTGCTGATCACAACAAACTCATAACGTCCTAAACAGACTAAGCCATCTCGTAGAGATAGCACTTGAACACCCGACACAAGGGTAACAGCGCTATAAAAGAAATCTGAAATTTTGGTCAGCACTTTCGGGAGACTTAAAATTGTCCTCGAAGATATGCTCGATTCCTACCATACAAGTCACATAAGCCGAGAACATATTGCGGACTTTAAAGCAGGACGGAATCAGGTCGAAAGCGATACGGGAAACTTAAGCCGGTATAGTCATCGCACCCCCTAAAACCATGATTAGACCTAGGTCTTTCCCTAAACCCAGCACACTGGTCTCTAACGTCTCAAAGCATGATTTCGAAAAGATATGAGATCTTGAAAGCATGTCTCTTCGTCCATATCTAAACTCTCTCGAAACTTTGGAAAACTTTTCAAACATCTTGAACGAGCAACGAATAGGACGATCCGCAAAAGAGTTGGGAGAGAGATGACAACTCGTATCATTCCCTCTATACTTAACAAATATCCAAATCTACTTAAATTCATTTTCAAGTAAAAAACATAGTTTATTCATTAAGAATTCGCAAAGCGTCCGAGATCAAAAGCCACACGCTGTCAGTCCCGAAAACATAAATATGGCCACACTCGGCCAAAATAAACAGCCTACGAGGGTAGTCTCGAGGCCGAAAAAGATCCAATATACAATGCCATTGGTAGCAACATGCCAGATAACGTCTACACGACACACAGCTAAACCATAAAGGTCTCACTGGAAAACAAAAAGTAAGAACCTTAACTCCAGAACGAACTACAAAAGGCTTGATCCCTTTTACAAGGTTACATAGGCAGCCTTCACAAGGTGCAGCCCCAATCCTACTGCATTCCGCTCTTAGAGGAATAAGTAGACCACTTCCAACGGACCTTTTCAAACATTGATTCCGCCTAACTCACCAAACCTGCCAAACCACTCGCTAGAACCTTACGATTCTAACGAGTTTGGGGCTAACTGTTGGGGTCAAAATCGGTCACGACGGAATCAACGTCAGAAACTTACCAAGAAAATACGCCCTTTGTGAAAGAAAGAGAAAATATCTGAGAAAAAAGGGAACGGGAAAAATCAAGGTCAAATCTCGGCTGATCACAAAGGAACGGTCTGCATAAATGAGCCATCAGGAAGAGTTTGTCTTAAGACCTCGGGTAAACGTATCCCCGAACGGCAATACGACGAAACGACTAAAATACTCGATCATCCAACTCCCCGAACGGAGAAGTTGGCCGAGCAAGACGTCTAACTAATTGAACGGGCAAACCGAAACCCAAGAGCCGACCAACTCACTCGTTCGGCGAGTTGGACCGGTCGAACTCGCCAAACGGGCGAGTTAGGTGGCACAAGCAATCCGACTCGCTCGTTCGGCAAGTCGGATCAGCCAATCCATTTTCACCTCGTCCTCGTTAACTCCCTCTTTTGAAACTTGATCAAACTTATCTTTGTTCCGTCTCAATCTGGATTGACATTGGAACTTTACCGAAAGAACTCATTTTCTCGAGTAAGGATTGGGTCGATCGTATGAGACGGTAACGGTTAACTAAACACCTAGAGTCATACGCCCCATACGAAAAATCCTAACTCTCGGACGACGTCGTCTTAGCAATTCTCTTTCAATAAAATAGTTAAAACGCCTAAGTCAAAGAACGGCCCGATGAGGTCTAAAGCTCGGCTAAAGGCCCACTCGCGATTTTATCTGAAATCGAGCCCAAATTTTGTGACGGTTTATCTTTTATTTTGCAGAAAGGGATAAATATTAAGTTTGGAAGATAAATGTCAAGATCAAAGGATAAATGTTAAGTTTCAGAAGATAATCATAAAGATCGAGGAAAAAAAAGAATATTTCTGCGAAGCGATAAATTCGACCAAGTGCAGAAGGGGAAAGAGGAAAAAGCCTCTGGAAGAGTATATAAGGACTTCGAGGATGATGATACAAGACACACAAAAATCTCCACTCAGAGAAAACGTAGCATAGCACTTAGAGCATTTAGGCAACTTTCCGTTTTTGTTATTCGAGCTGCGACTCAACTAGGGTTTTCCAGTCTTAGGTTGTTAGAACTAGGGATCTCGCCGACAGCTCTCATAGCCAAGTCTCTTATCCTGTTGTAAACGCTCATACGCAAATTTGGAATAAGACATCTATTTGCTCCCTCTTTGATTCTTACTTTGTTTTTAGATATTTGCTTCGTATTCTGACTGATTGGCGTGTGGTTTAGCAGATATTTGGGACCTCTGGGAACTAGGGTTTACCCTGCCTTCTAATTCAACAGAAATCGACAGTGCGAATTTGGTTCCCACACCTTCATGCAGCATTGATATCCACAACTCCAAACTTGCTATACCAAACACCTTTATTGATTGTGGGGTCGAACCAGACATATTTGAAGAGGACGCATTTCATATTCACTAAACCGGGGAATTCCACTTCGATGATCTCTTTCAAGATCCCATAGAAATTTGTTTAACCTTTCACACATATTCCATAGTTGATTCTTGCTCGACGACTTCGATACTCATAAGTGTGGAAAGTGTAACCTCGTGTGAAATATATTGATGTTATGGTGACCTTAGGGATTGGACCTTGTATAAAATCGTGAAACCACAGAGGGTAGAATGGATCATCATAATCAACTTGTAATTTTAATAAAACTTAATTAATTAATATTACCTTTCAAACTTAATAAATATCATCTTAATTATATTGTCATTTATACCTGCGTTTTTAACCATGGGATAAAGTGTTTCTCTTTCTTTTTGTTTCGATGATTAGTTGATGTTCCTGGTAAAACTTCTTCAACCTGGGCAAAGAACTCGCTGTTTTTGCAAATGATCATTAATTAAGTATTGCAATAATTATATACACGGTAATATTAAATTGCAGAAATAGATTTAATTACCTTTCAAATGACTGCATTTTCTCGCAGTTAAGGAGTATATATGTGTGGGCACTGTGAGCGTCTTCTCTACTCGACCACCAAACTTCTTTAAGTTTCCCACCTAAACGTCCAATTTGACAGAATATGTCTGGAACACCTTCTACAACATGTGTCGGCAGAACACCACCATCATCATATCTGATATGAGCTTTTTTCTGTGTCCGGACTTGTGATCCAAAGTAGTACGATGTGAAGTGAGATGTTTCCTCAGTTAAACTCCCAGTTACTATTGAACCTTTGATCCTTGAAAGGTTATTTGTTTTCCCTTTCAAATGTTTCATGAATATCTCGTAAGGATACATCTATCCGTTATGAACAGGCCCACGGAAGAGGACAACTAGATGTTCCATGACATCAAAAACGAGGGAGGAAAGATTTTCTCCAAATCTCACATTAGGATCGGGATATTCTCATCAAGTTGTCTGATCACATCTTCAGTTAACGTTCGTGTGCTAAGATCTCTGAAAAAAAGCCTCAATTCCTACAAATATATTATTGTACACCAAAATTAATTATTTGAATGTTTTTAATAAATCTGATCAATAAGTTCAATAAAGAAGTAAGTTTTTTACCTGCACGTACTTCGTGAACATTTTTTGGAAGCAACTCCGCAAATGCAAAAGGTAGTAGTCGTTGCACAAACACATGACTCTTCATCCCAGAAAACTTTTTTCCCTGCTCAACACATCTTGATAGATTTGACACGTACCCATCTGAAAACTTCACATTTGTTGTCACCCACTTGAACAATACCACCTTTGCTTCTACTGACAATCTGAAAATGGGAACTAGAATTTTCCCATCGTTTTTAATATGCAGCTCACTCCTTGAACATGATGCAGACAAGTCCAACCTTGAGTTCTTGTTATCTTTTGTCTTCTTGGGGATGTTCAATAATGTGTTGATGATGTTATCAAATAAGTTCTTCTCTATATGCATCACATTAAGATTGTGTCATAAAAGCAGATCCTTTCAGTGTGGAAGTTCCCAAAATATATTTTTTGTGCCAATAGTGGTGTCCCGTAACCATCACCCATGTTGGCAGGAGTATGCAAATTACCCCCTTTGGGGACTGTTTCTTGTGCACCATAATAATCAATATATTTCTCGATTTCCTCTCCAGTTAAGTATGGTGGAGCGGTGTTCCGAACAACCACTTTAGACCTGAAAAATGTTTTGTTTCTTCGGTATGGATGGGTAATGAGAAGAAATCTCTGATGACAATCAAACCAAGATGTCTTCTTACCATACTTCAGCTGAAATGTGCATGTGTTTCCATACAATACGGACAAACTAGTCTCACATGTGTAGCCCAACCTGATAACATCCCATATGCAGAAAAATCACTGATGGTCCACAAAAGAACTGCTCACATTGTAAAGTTTGTTCTCGTTGAACATATTATATGTATGCACCCATGTTAACCTCAATTCCTTCAATTCTACTATCAAAGGTTGTAAAAAAACATTGAGGGACCGATTCGGATGCTTGGGCCTACGTATCAATATACTCATGAAAAGAAATTCTCTTTCCATACACATCTCTGGTGGAAGGTTGTATGGCGTCAGGATGATAGGCCAAAGCGAGTATTGTCTTCCAGACATTCCAAAAAGACCAAATCCATTTGTGCACAGCCCACGATAAACATTGCGAATGTTCCTTGCAAAGTTAGGGTGTACCGAATTCAAGTGCTTCCACGCTTTTGCATCTGAGGGATGATTGATCTCGCCTTCCTTCTGAGTATGTTCCGCATGCCATCTCATCGCTGCTGCAGTTTTTTCAGATTGATATAATCTCTTCAGCCTATTCGTAATAGGTAAGTACCACATCCACTGGTACGGTATCATATTTTGCCCACGTACTTGCGGTTTATATCATGGTTTCATGCAAAATCGACACTCTAACAATTCTGCATCTTTCCTCCAGCAGATCATGCAGTTGTCTATACACACATCTATCATCTACGAAGGTAAGCCAAGACTATGAACCAGTTTCTAAATCTCATAATAAGATTCAGCACACAAATTTTCTTCAGGCAAATACTCTTTAAATAACTTAGCCCATGCATCCATACAAACTTCAGGTAAGTTATGATCTGTTTTGATATTCATCATCCTAGTTGCCAATGACAATTTAGAAAGACCTTCTCTACAACCTTCATAAATTGGATGATTAGTTGCGGCTAGCATTTCATAAAACATTTTTGCATCCAAGTTAGGTCCCTCTACATTTTCTACTTCCGCTACATTTCCAACTTTTGCAGCAACTACTGAGGTTGTTTCACGAAATGCATCTGTAACCATATCATGCATCCTATCATGATCTACCTGATCCTCTTGAGGATAATCAGAATGAAAATAACTCGGTTCTTCCCTATTACGACTTTTTTCAAACTGATTACTACTACTACCTTCATAATTCATACTATCATCCTCTCCATGGTGATACCAAATGTAGTAAAGTAGGGTAAATCCTCTATTGACTATATGTTTCCAAATTGTTTCACTACGAGCAAATTTGGTATTCTTGCACTTACGACATGGACAAAACATTTTACTTGTTTCATGCGTGAGAGGCGTGGTTCCGGCCTGGTGCATGAATATCTCCGCCCCGTTGAGAAATTCGTTTCTCAAAACTCCTTCAGAATCTTTATGTGCATACATCCAACTCCGAAGCTCATAGATATTGCCACCGTAAGACATTTTTTTTACTTTGCTTTCGTTTTTTTGTGCTTTTTAAGAATGAGAGAAGAGAGCATATTTATAGAATAATTTTGGGAATGTTACATTGAATTTAAAACCATTTCATCCAACCGTATATACAAACATTTTTTCAAATTACTAGTACATTGGTCGTTAGTTAGATGCAAAGGTGTTGATGTAACGAAGTCGTAAATTTATGTCTACTTGACATCTACACGTACAATTCATCGTAATCCAAATGTTATATTACTTCTACTTTACCACGAAATTATTTCGTTGTAATGTTACTTCTCTTTTACGACCATTTCAAATTTCGTCGTAAAGCGGAAGTAAATTCGATGTTAAATTACGACTACAATGTTTAGTCGTAATACGTAGTCGTTATACTCACATTTTCTTGTAGTGAACTTTTTACGGGCCTCATAGACAACTTTCTCGGGATAGAAGTGCCGTTTCAGTCCCCTGTTGAAATCTTCCCAATTACTGATCCGGCATGCTCCCTGCTTCGATCTCCGAATGCTTCCTTCGCCACCACAACATGGTTTTGTCCGACAGATAAGTCGATGCGTCCTTCACCTTCGCATTCTCATCTCCAGGTTGAGATTGTCGAAGTATTGTTCCATCTGCCATAGGAAATTCTCAACCTCATTGGCATCCCTCGCTCCATTGAAATGGTTTGGTCGCTGAAAGTCAACCCGACCAACACTGGTTCCTCCAACGGCTCCAGCATTCACGCTTTCCCTCTTGACCAATGTGCTCCATCACCGTAAACCTTGCCTTCATCCCCTTGATGTCATCACGCAAGACCTGGATGGATCCCGTCACCAACTCCTCGAGTCGAACGAATCGAGTGTCTAAGTCGGCAGCATTTTGCTTGACCTCCTCAAGCCCACCGAACACCACACCCTCCAGCTCCGTGACGGTATGCTCGACCCTCTCGAGCTTCTCAACAGTTTCACCCACGGCCACACCCAAAGCCTCACGAGAAACACTCTTTTCCCGTTGGGTTCCAGCACGTGTGGACGTAGCCTCCCTTCCATATTCCTCGACTCCGGATGTCGAACTGACCTCCTTATCTTTACCTCCCTTGGCCATTTTCTCTCAAACAAAGTCTCCCCTTGTCTGGATCGTAACTTAGCTCTGATACCAACTGTCACGGACTGATTTTTTGCAGCAATCAAGACGTGCGGTCTTAGCACCTTTCACCCTTGTGATTTGCTAAGTCAGCCTTTTGAACAAACTGATTATCACTTAGAGAGAGTATGACGTTTTGTAGAGAGAAGTTATAGCTTTTAGGAAGTGTTTTTCTTATTAAATTTCTGAATGAATTTTATAATGAGGCCTTGTCCCTTTATATACAACTCCACATTCTTAATGGATGGCTCAAATTAAAACGATCTAACGTCTCAGATCTTTTCCTTCCTATGAAGTTACTTCACACTTAAGTACTTCACTCCTAAGTTAGTTCATCTTTAGGTAGTCTACACACTTCTATTATTTTATACTTAGATATTTTACAAAAGCTTAAAACTTATGAAAAATACTAAGGAGGCGTTATTGGTTCATGTACTTTACAGTATTTAGAAATCCATATAATATTTACAAATCAATGTAAAATATATTGATTTTCAAATCTAACATATAAATTTGTATTTGTATTTACAAATCCGGAGGTTTTCCCTCGGATTTGAGTCTTTGTATTTTTAATAAAGAAATCCATGCAAATCCGTTATGAAATCAAATCCATTAGTAAATTCGGATGATTGAATAACACCTAATTTAAATTAGAATTTATAAATCATGAAACCAATAACACATGATTTCAATATAAATTTTAAAATTATATAACCAATAACACTTGATTTAGTTTAGATTTCCAAATCCATTAAAATGCAAGAACCAATAACCCCCACTAAGGTTGGTGTGAGCCTCCTTGGTCCGACCAACTTGCACTTCAAAAAGTTGGGGTGTGACAGCCGGCTGATCTGAGACGAAGATTCCTTGACTCCGTCGTTGAGTCCGTGGGGGACTTCCTCCTCTGATAAACCACTAGATTTGAAACGGTAACTCGCAATAACATAAGTGAGACAGAACCAAGAGAAAGAGGGAGAATAACAACAGAGGCGCTAGAGGTCAGCGTCGGCAAGAAGCTGCTTCGCTGGTGCTAGAGAGATTGGATCTGGGACGAACCTCGAAAGTCATATATATATAACATAATTATAACATTTTATTTGTAAATTTTTTAGTGTGCAATATTCTTTCATTTCTAGAAACCAGACCTCCCCCAGATAATATTGGTCAACTTCAGGGCTGGTCAACTTGATCATCACACGGAAGCAATTTTAGAAAAGGAGAAAAAGAGAAACAGAAACTTTATAATAATGTAATCGTGACACGGCGAGACGACGAGGTGACTCCATCAAAACATACGAGGACAAGGTTCCTTCTTTATCTTTATCCCCCCCAAAAATGATGGCCAAAGCTGTCACAGCCACGTGTCAAACGGATCTCGTACCTCCTTGGATTGGCTTGTTCGTTCGATTAGTCACCGGTCGCGTCTTTATCTAATCATCTTCCTCGAAACATGCAACACACAAAATAGGTTGCAGATAAAATCTCTTTAAATATCTTTGATTTATAAAAAGGCATTTGGTGGCTTAGACGAGAGAGATAGAGAGAAAGAGAGGATCAAAGATGGATCACGAAGCAGATGCATACCGTACGGATTTGATGACCATCACGAGATTCGTGCTGAACGAGCAATCAAAGTACCCAGAGTCTCGTGGGGATTTCACTATTTTGCTCAGCAACATCGTTTTGGGATGCAAATTCGTCTGCAGTGCTGTCAACAAGGTAGAGAGAAAAAACTGTCGCTTTCGATATGGGTTTTGAGGTTTGATGATCTGGAATCCACTTTAGATGTCAAAGTCATAACTTTTATTTGGTGTGCAGGCTGGTTTGGCCAAGCTAATTGGACTTGCTGGGGAAACAAATATTCAGGCAGGTTTATGTCTTTGTCTATTTTAAAAGGTTTCTTCTCTCTTTTTCTTGTGTCTAAGACTTTTACACGTTTTGTAATAGGGTGAAGAGCAAAAGAAACTCGATGTGCTCTCTAACGATGTCTTTGTCAAAGCTTTTGTTAGCAGTGGCAGAACTGTAAGTTTATATTGACAAGAGTCTGCATAGTTGAAATTATATCATCTAACTGTTTTTGGCAGTCTGTTCTTGTCTCAGAAGAAGATGAGGAAGCTACCTTTGTGGAGTCATCCAAGCGTGGAAAGTAAGTTTGGTGATGAAAATGTTTTTTTTTTCTTTCTTGTATTGGTAATTGTCATTGACCTTATGATCCATGCATCAATAGGTACTGTGTTGTTTTTGATCCACTTGATGGATCCTCAAACATCGACTGTGGTGTCTCCATTGGAACCGTATGTTTCTCTCTCACCCAACTTTTTTCCAAGATTATATGATGTCAAAGTTTGTCTATTCTTGGATCTGGCTTTTCGTGTGCAGATCTTTGGGATTTACACAATGAACCATAATGATGAGCCAACTACTGAAGATGTCTTGAAACCTGGGAATGAAATGGTTGCAGCGGGTTACTGTATGTACGGAAGCTCCTGCATGGTACTGACAAATGAAAATTTCAATCCGTCTGATTAGTTTATTTCTGGTTTTTATAATTTAATGTGATTTGGCTCTCTCAGCTTGTGTTGAGCACTGGAACCGGTGTCAATGGATTTACCCTGGACCCATCTCTAGGAGAGTTCATATTAACTCACCCGGACATTAAGGTAATGGGAAACCAATAAACATGATCTTTCTCTTTTTCTTCTGTTATGAATGCCTCAGCTCTTCTGTGCACAGATTCCGAAAAAGGGAAACATCTATTCAGTGAATGAAGGCAATGCTCAGAACTGGGATGGTCCAACCACAAAGTATGTAGAGAAATGCAAGTTTCCTAAAGATGGTTCTCCCGCTAAGTCTCTGAGATACGTGGGAAGGTATTGTAAGATAACCTTGAACCTAAGTCTTATAAAATAGCATAGGCTTATGTTCACATTTGGCTCTTGACAGTATGGTAGCCGATGTTCATCGCACACTGCTTTATGGAGGAATCTTCTTGTACCCGGCTGACAAGAAAAGCCCCAATGGGAAACTGCGGTAAGCTTAGGATAAAACAGAGTCTGATGATTTGAAAACAGCAAAAGACCACATAAAGTTAAGCTATCTTGTTTTTTATACATGTGAACAGTGTTCTGTATGAAGTCTTCCCGATGTCGTTCTTGATGGAGCAAGCCGGAGGCCAGGCCTTCACTGGCAAGAAAAGGGTAAATTGAAATGCAATCTTTCAATGGTTTTGTTTGTTACGGTTAACGGGTCAAGTAGTATAACTTGAAATTGTCATGATGCAGGCCCTAGACCTTGTGCCTGAGCAGATCCATGAGCGTTCTCCAATATTTCTTGGTAGCTACGAAGATGTAGAGGAGATTAAGGCTCTGTATGCTGCAGAGGAATAGAAGAACTAAGATTCCCATTCTTCTTATTTTATCCCTTGTCTCTCTTATTTCTTATCTTCTTCTGTTGAGACAAACAAACGACTCATTTATATACAAGGGAGACTTTGTCTCAGTTTCTTAACACACCTAAGGTTATATTGTTTTCATTATCTATTCTAATATGTCTCCAGTTTGCAACACTTATTGGTGGATCAGTCCAAACCTATATGTAGGAGGTGGATTACATTCTTCCATAAAGTCCATCAAATAAGAGATTCAGTTTACTTAGTCGGCTCAGATTAGCTTAGTTCGACGCCTACCGTCTAAACGCTCTCGCTCAGCTGAGGATTAATTTGCCTGGTGTCACGAACTCACTACATTAGATGGGCTTAGCTCGGCTTGACAGCTCAATTACTTGGTCCGAAAGATAAGATACAGCCCATTAGATCAAGAGGACTTAGGGCAAACAGAAAAGAAGGTTTATTTATAAAAGGAGGACTTGATCGACGAGAAAAGGATTCAGATTTGAACACACACACTTGCCGGTTAGAAATTAAGGTTTTACTTGTTAACATTTGTCGATAACTTGTTTTCCCCCAACTATTTCAAACGAGCACTGTTTGTTTCCGTATATTCTCACATTGTAAACTGTTATTCTTTCACAATTAATAAAAATACCTACAAAATAATCCACTATCGAAATTAGTTTTTTTTTGGGAAAATTGTTTTTTTAGTCCAGAAAAATACCTTCATTGTCCCAATAGGCTAATAACAATTTTAGGCCATTTTTGCCTTTAATACCCTTTTCTATTTATCAAAATAAACCAAATAAAAAGTTTCATAAACCAAAAAAATTAAGAAAAATAGGAACTAATGAAAAAATACCTATATCAATGTAGACATATTTTTTTTGTTCTAAAAAGCTTTAAATAAAAATTTCAAATTTCATTCTACGAACTACAGAATTTATATTCTACGAAGTGGAAAATGAAATCTGCATTTTTCATTAAATCTACTAAGATTAGAATAAGTCATCTACCTAAATAGAAGTAATCTAAAACTATTCGGAATACACATTCTACATTTAACCTATCATTCTAAAATTTGTAGAACTAACAATCTACACATTACTCAAAATCTAAAATTTGTAGAAATAGAGTTCAAACATGTGTTCTTATTTCTACATATAGTAGAATGTATATTCTACGGATAAAAATAAACAGTTGCGAAAATTATGGAAAGTGCAGTTATGAAAATATTTTGCGAATATTGTGTTTCCATTTCTTAAAAAATTTGAATTTTTCAACAAAAAATATCCAAAAATCACCATTAGCCTTTCTTCTAAACACCTAAGTTTTCTCCTTGATCTTTCACAAAGTTTTCACAAAGTCTTTTCCATGATGCATGTCTATGTTTCATGTGAAGTCTGGGAATCGGGTACAACTTAAGGTTGAGTATTCTATGTTGATGAAAAGAAAGAGAGAATATTACTTGGTTTGAAAATCGAGCTCCCCTTTGAAAGAGTTACAGAGAATTGTTACATAGGATTATAGTTGTGAAGTAACAAATATGATGTTGTGAAAATTTTGTGACTAGTTGCTTCTATCCCAAGTCAAACATCTACATCATGCGGACTCATTCACTGTCTTGTCGCACTCGCTAACATTTATATATAATCTTACAAGGTTTCCATCAAAATTTGAGACCGATCGAGGATCAATGAGTTCTGAAAACTGTCATAACGAAAATGTTGTCTTTAGATAAATAATCATTCGATGTGGATTACCTAAGAGTACAAAAGCCGATAAAAAGTAGTCTAGGGGATTAAGCTTAAACAAATGTTTCTCAGCCTCTCACTGTATGAAAAAAACAAAAATTGTTTAACAGACACCACATCGGAGTCAAAGTAGTTACTAAGACTTACGTGGTCATCCTCTTCTCCTACTAGCTTTCACCGGCGAAAGTTTCCATTACCAGTGCAGCTACCACGACCGCATCCTCCACGGCCACGTCCTCTGCCACGAGTTCTCTATTCCTTGCCATTAGCTTCTTCTCCATTCTCACTACGGTCACTGCCTCGAGCTTCCTTGTCCTTGTCGATGTTTTCTTCATCACTATCTTGTTTAGACTCAGACGAAGCTTTTGATGCTTTCCTCTTTCTAGAAGCACCTCTTTTGGAGGTTGTTGCTTTGTTGTTGTTGCCACAGTTATTCATTGGTTTCCAATCTCTGCAAGGTGCCAACCTTCCATATCCACCATAACCCATCTGCAATACATTTCAAGATTAAATATCGATGTACCATGCTTATATATCTTTTAAGTATCAAAGTTTGAACAAAAAAGCTACTTACGTGGAAACAAACCCATTTTTATCAATAGCCACTGAATAACGAGAACACATACACACATAATAAACACTAATTAATTTGGTTTTAACAAAGATTAACCATGATTCAACATGATGCAAAAACAAACAAGGAGATTATCAAACACTCGATTTCAAAGTATAACAAAATTAGTTAGGCCGAAGAAGAACTGAGAAAGAGATTATCAAACATAAGATATCAAGAGAACAAAACGAAATACAAAGGAGAAGATCGACAATACCTTCGCTTTTGAAGGGAGAAGAAGAAATTGGTCGGAGTGAGGAGATTCACGTCGGAGTAGAGTCAGAGAAGAAGAGATTCAAGCCTGATTAGACTAGATTCCAATCACTTTCGTCGTTGCACCACCTAGAGAGAGGTTCTCGAGTCGCCTTACGAGATTGAGATTGTGGGAGATGAAGAGATCGACAAAATTAGGGCAGTAATATTTGATTTGGGGATTTCTAATTTTTTTTTATTTTTTTAGTTAGTTTAATTATTTATATATTTTGATATTTCATAATTACTTTGTTAATTTTATTATCGAAGAGCATTATTGGGGTTTTGAAAATTATTAACCTAATGGGACAAGTATAAGTTTGGATTAGTCTATTGGGACAATGTAAATGTTTTTTGGGTCTAAAAAAACAATTTTCCCTTTTTTTTTTACAAAATTCGACCAAACATCTAACGTTGGCGCCCACCGTAGGATAATACGAAGTAGGTTGACCGTAGTCATTCCTTCTCAAGAATATGTTATACATAGAAAAAATGTCTTCATCTCTCTCTCTCTCTCTCTATATATATATATATAATACAAATTCAAAATTTATTCATAAATATATATTTATGAAAGTTTTTAGAAAATTTAAGACAATATTATACATATTTATGAATGTTCTCTCAATTCTATAAAAATATTATGTATATTCAAGAACGTTTCTCCAAATATACATATAATCAGATTCAAAAAGAATTTTTTGATAAAATATCAAATTGATTAGATGAATGAAAGAACGGTCATTTACAAATAGAGCTGTAAAGTAACTAGAATTTAGGAATCCAACTTAAACAGAAACAAAAACAAAAATGGAAAACAAAACTTTTAATTTTCGAAAACTCATGCGCCTGATCAGCCATTGCAATGCTTAGCCATAAACCTTTAACTATCTCCTAGGAAATCCTTCATACTTGTGAGAACTATGATAATCAAGCGCAATAATACGATTGTGCATTGTCATGTCTATTTGTCTACATATTTGACATGTGTCAATTCAGCTTGTTTCGTGCCTACGAGCGTTCTTCTCCCTCCATAGTAAATATACAGCTACCTGAAATACTAGCCGCAGCAAGATGTAGTCCATGGGAGGTATAGCAGTGTCATGTAGGATGATCAAAGTGTCAGACCAGTCCGGAATTGCTCTATCTCCAAGTATGCCACCAGCATTCCTCAGCGAGGCTGTATAAGTATAAGGACAAGCAAAAAATAAATGCTCCCTTGACTCATCCTTTTCCCCACAGAAAAAAAATGTTCCTCTACGCCCCCCCACTTTCTCATTCTAACACCTGTGGACAGTCGATTCAAGACTGCTAGCCATGTAATAAAAGAAAAATGTGGAACCCCCAGAGAGAACCATATTATCTGAAACCAAAATACCTTACTTCTTCTTTCTCTTATCTGATCCCAAGTCTTTCTAGAAGAAAAAGAGATTGTATAAATATACCTGCTCTTGACGCCACTGAAAGTTTTCCACTCCTCCATATATATCATGCGGTTCCTCAGCCAAAATACACCTACATAACTCACCATGAAACCTCTCCTCATGTTGATCCTCCACTCATCATTAACCACTGCATCACTCACCCTTGGATCCCTTGCCACCCCAAATACCTGGTACCCAAAGTCCATGTAATGTCAATCAAACTTCCAACTCCCAACCAGTCATCCGTCCATACGCAAGTATCTCTTCTATTACCAAGCTTAGTCCGAATAAAACCTCGTGCAAGAGGACGCAGTTTAAGAATTTTTTTCCAAATCCATGAGCCAAGTGACTTCCTTAACTTCCCAGAAAGACACATTGCGATGAAGATAATGCCTAGTCAACTTCACTCAAAGAGATATTGGTGAATTGAAGAGGCGCCATATTAGATTAAGCCCAAAAGCTCTGTTTGTTTTTTAAAATCTTATGATCCTAGTCCTCCCTCTGCTTTAGGGTAGCGAATATCATCCCAAGAGACTTTAACTTTGTGTGTATTATTTGGCAAACCAGAACATAGGAAACCGTTACACATTCTTGAAATAGCATCCCAAAGGTAAGATAAAACCAGAATACCAAAAATTTACCATGCTGGCGATAACTGACTGAAGCAACTGGAGGCGTCCCACATATGACAAGTCTTTTTTTTTGCACCCAAGCAACTTCTTTTGGACCTTATCAATCAGTGGGTTCATAATCCAGCTTGGTAAGGGCTTAAGTAGTGAGGGGTAAGCCCAGATACCGAATAGGCAAGACTCCCACATCAATACCCACCTCATTCGCAGCACCCTGTATCAGCTGAGCATTATTGATGAAAAGTCCACTCATTTGGGAAAACATGTCCATCACATCCAAGACGCCCTTGAGTGAACCATCAAAGCCAACAGTGAGAATCAGAAGATCGTCAACAAAGCTAAGGTGAGTAAGCTGAATCTCCCTACAAGAAGGACGGCACCCAAACTTGGCCCTAGAGGCAGCAGCGTTTAAAAGTTGGAGACAGAATATTATTGAGAATCACATAGAGGCATGGCGAGAGGGAGAAGCCCTGTCAAATGCCTCTTTCACTCGTAAAGAAACCCTCTAAATCCCCGCTCACTGCGATAGAGAAAGATGTTGTGGATATACAGGTACAAATCCAATAAATGAACTGCTGAGTCAGATCCATTGCTTGTAGGACAGTGACAATGAAATACCACTTAACTGTATTGAAAGCCTTTGAGATGTCAATCTTGATTGTACTTCTGCTGGAGACTGAATATTTGTGATAGCCATTTACGAGTTCTGATGCAAGGATGACATTTTGAAGAAGTAGCCGATCTTAATGAAAGTGCTTTGGTTCGGTTTGATTGCATCATGCAGAATCGTCTTAAGGCGTTAGGCTAAGATCTCTGAAATGACTTTATATAGCAGGTTGCAACAGGAAATGGGTCTATAATTTTTCATTTTGCGTGGGTACAGTTTTAGGAATGAGTGAGAGGATCGTTACATTGACGCTCTAGTATAGATGTCTCCATATTGCGACCGGTTTAATGCTCTAAGATCGTATTTTAGAAGCTTCAGTTTCTTTTGAAACAGGTGAAGGGCCGTTCGGGAATGATAGAGAGGAGGGCTGGTATCCCAACCCCGTTGCACAGTTGGGAAAAACTCCTTATGATCAACAAGATAATTTAAAAACCAAAATTGCTTCCTATTTCTAATGGGCCTATCAGCAATAGGTACAGAAAAACGAGCATGGCCGAGATTCCACCTGCTTCTAAATGACCTTGAGAGTGTGGAAAAAGTCTGAGTCAATCTCCATTAACTAAAATCCAATCTAAAATATTTACCAATCAGATCCTCATCTTGCTTATTCCACCAGGTAAACAGCGCTCATGTTGCTGATAAATCAGATAAACCACAATCTGAAACTAAGTCCTGGAAGTGCCTCATGTTAGAATTGATGATTTATGAAGAGAAAGAGTATGAACACTCAAGAACACATAAGAACAAATAGTTTGTGTGACAAGAGACT
Organism: Moricandia arvensis; assembly: GCA_905132765.1. Classification (NCBI taxonomy): domain Eukaryota; kingdom Viridiplantae; phylum Streptophyta; class Magnoliopsida; order Brassicales; family Brassicaceae; genus Moricandia; species Moricandia arvensis. The sequence goes on along the minus strand of CAJHQP010000200.1, from coordinate 166,729 downwards.
AAGAAGGAGAGAAACTTATTTCCTTGATTAATTTCTTTGCAAATACATTGTAATATATAGAGAATACAAAAGACATCTTCCATAAACAAGGTCCATGAATTCATGAGCTCCCATAAACAAGGTCCATGAATTCATGAGCTCCCTTAAACAAGGTCCATGATTTAGGGAACCATGTTTTAGGGATCCATGATTTCTTCATGTCAACACTCCCCCTCAAGCTTGACCATATGGAACAAGTCAAGCTTGGAAAGCCATGAAGTATTCCCTCATTAAAACCTTTACTTGGAAAAAACCACTTGGGATAAAAACCAAGCAAAGGAAAAAGAGTAGAACACTCCATGGTGAGGGGAACACTGACATGGAAGGTTTATGAGTCCTAGTCTTGGAAGAATGGACTCACAAACTTTGCTGCTGGCCGCCTTGGTGAAGATGTCCGCCAGTTGATCTTCACTCCTTGTGTAGCATGGGAGGATCACTTGCTGCTCTACTGCTTGTCTCACCTTGTGGCAGTCTACTTCTATGTGTTTTGTCCTCTCATGGAAGACTGAATTGGACGCAATGTGTATTGCGGCTTGGTTGTCACAATGCATGGTCATGGGGTTGGTGATCTCAATCCCCAAGTCTCCTAGAAGACCCTTTATCCAGATGAGTTCACTGGTTAATTTCCTCATTGATCTGTACTCTGCTTCTGCACTTGAGCAAGACACAACCTTCTGCTTTTTACTCTTCCATGTAACCAAATTTCCTCCAATGAATGTGCAATAGCCGGTAGTTGATCTTCTGTTTGTTCTGTCTCCAGCCCAATCTGCATCACAATATCCAACAACCTCAGTGTTTCTGTTGCAAGCCATCCATACACCTTGACCCGGAGCCTCCCTTAAGTATCTTAGGATTCTCTCCACCATGTTCCAGTGATGAACCTTGGGATTTTGCATGTGTTGGCTCACCTGATTTACTGCAAAACAAACATCTGGCCGGGTAATGGTTAGATAGATCAGCTTCCCAACAATTCTCCTATATTGCTTGACATCTTCAAATGGAGTATCTTCATACTCCCCCTCTCGCAATGTCTTGTAGCCTTCTTCAAGTGGTGTCTTGGCTTGTCTTCTTCCAAGATCTCCTGCCTCCTTTAGAATATTCAAAGTATATTTTCTTTGGGACATGAACAACCCCTCCTTTGATCTGCACATCTCAATTCCGAGGAAGTACTTCAGTTCACCTAGATCCTTGATGTCAAATGCGGCCTTGAGGAATGTCTTGGTGGCACTGATCCCCTTCTTGTCACTACCAGTGATGATGATGTCGTCCACATATACTAGGATCACAATAATCCCGGACTTGCTGGTGAGAGTGAAGAGTGTGTGATCCGCTTGAGACTTCACAAATCCTCTTCCATTCAATGTAGTGCTTAGTTTGTGGTACCAAGCTCTTGGTGATTGCTTCAAGCCATAGATCGCCTTTCTGAGTCTGAGGACATTTCCTGGCTTTACCATCTCTTCCATTCCCGGAGGTGGTCTCATGTACACTTCATCTTCTAGTTCACCTTGTAGGAAGGCATTCTTTACATCCATTTGCCAAAGATCCCACTCTAAGTTCACTGCCAATGAGATGAGTATCCGAATTGTATGAAGCTTTGCCACTGGTGCAAACGTGTCTAGATAATCTTCTCCATATACTTGTGTGTATCCTCTTGCTACCAGTCTGGTCTTCTTCCTTTCTGGATTTCCATTTGCAAGATACTTGATGGTATGCAAGAGTCTGCTGGTCACGGCTTTCTTTCCTCTTGGAAGCTCAGTCTCATACCAGGTGTTGTTCTTGATCATGGCATTGATCTCTTCTTCAACAGACTCTCTCCATTCTTTGTCTTGCATTGCCTCTTCATAGGTGTTTGGGATGTACTCTTGATCCAATTCTCCAATGAAGACTTGATGTTCTTGTGGATATTGAGCAAGCGAGCATACTGCACTCATTGGATGTGCCACAGCTTTAGCATTGAAGTAGACTTTAGGTTTCCTGATTCTTGTGCTCCTTCGTAAGGGCTGTATCTGATCAGGTGCTGCCTCATTTGTTTCTTCTGGAACTTGATCTTGAGTCTCAGGAACTGATTCTGATTTGGTCTCATCCTGATCATGAGCTTCTTGTTGATTCCCCCCTTCAGGGTCAGGATGGGCAATTTCTTCATTTTCATTAATCACATCTTCTTCAACTAGAGCTTCTGGAACAGGTGCAGTAGCTTCAGGGATATTCCTTCTTGTTTCTTGAGTTGCTGGAGACATGTCAATGCCGAAGTTCTCCAAAATGATTCTCAGGTTTGTGGCTCTTTCTGATTGTGGTAAGTCCCTCAGATCATCCCAATTCTTCTCCTCATAATATCCCTTTGTTTCCACAAACTTCACATCCCTTGATATTAAAACTTTTCCGGCTACTGGATCATAGCACTTATACCCCTTTTGTGTTGGAGAGTAGCCAATGAACATCGCTTTTGTGCTCCTGGCATCCAGTTTGTTTCTCTGCTCCCCTGGTATCAGCACAAAGCAGAGACATCCAAACACCCGTAAGTGGTCCAAAGCCGGCTTGGTCTGGTTAAGGACTTCAAACGGTGATAGATCTTTGAGGACTTGAGTTGGAGTCCTATTGATCAGATAAGTAGCAGCCACCACCGCATCACTCCAGAATCTTTTTGGAACGTTGGTGTGGAACATCATTGATCTGGCTACCTCCATCAGGTGTCTGTTCTTCCTTTCAGCAACTCCGTTTTGTTGAGGAGTATATGGACAGCTTGTTTGATGAATAATTCCATGTTGAGCCAGGTACTGTTTGAATGCATAACTTGTGTATTCTCCACCATTGTCTGATCTGAGGATCTTCAGCTTGGCATTGAAGTGGTTGGAGACATGAGCTTGGAAATTCTTGAAGGCGTCTAGCACCCTATCCTTGGACTGAATCAGTGTCAACCAGGTGTATTTGGATTTTTCATCAATGAAGGTGACAAAGTATTTGTGATTCTCCCTTGACACACATGGAGCCGTCCATACATCAGAGTGAACCAAGTCAAAGCATCTCTCATAGGTGGTGCCAGACCGTGGAAAGACTGTCCTACAATGCTTCCCCAATATGCAGGCTTCACATTCTTCATTCTTAGACACCACTCCCGGGAATATCAGGTTTAGAGCTCTTGTATGGGGATGTCCCAATCTGGCATGCCATATTGTGTTCTCAGCGCCATTAACGGTGCTAGCCAGGCAATGAGGCATAGATGATTCCGGCACCATATTCCTCTCAAGATGATACATCTGCTGATGGCTGTGCCCTTTTCCAATGATCTTTCCTGTCTTCAGGTCTTGAAACTCAACTTCATCTGGTCTGAACACAACTTGGCAGCCCAAATCAACCGTAGCCCTTCTTACTGATAACAAGTTAGATGAAAATCCAGGAATATACAAGGCAGTAGATTCCTTATCAAACACTCTAAGGTTCCCTATCCCTTCTATTTTCACCTTATCACCATTTGCTATGACTACATTCCCTACGGCAGGCTGGATATTACTAATCAAGTTCCTATCACAAATCATGTGATGGCTTGCTCCTGAATCTATTATGATAGGTTTAGAGTCAAGAGAATGTGTACCAGCCTTCTTGGAAGCAATGAGAGCCAAGACAGTGCTCCAGATAAAGGAATTGGCGTCTTTTCTGGTCACAAAACCATCAGATGAGGTCGTACCAGCTTGATTTCTCCACATGTCTTCAGTTGAATCACTCATGTGAGCAGAATACATGGTTCTCCCTTGAATTGCTTGCTGCTCCTTGGGTTTACATTTATCCGTCTGGCTTTTGAGAGGATCACCATCATCTAGGCATGGAATCTTTCTTCCAGTAAAGAAATTATGTATCAGTGTGTTGAATGATGAGTCTAGGTGTAGGAGAAAGCTGAGGAACCGGTCGTTCTCATAGATGGTTTGTAGACTCTCCCATAAACACCCATAAGCGGTTTGAAGACTCTCCCAAAGTCTCTTGGCGGTTTTGATGTGAGAATTGATCTTCATGATTGGTTTTGACAAGGAGTTACAGATGAGAGCCAGAGCTTGCTGGTCTTCTTGAACCCATTGGTTGTGGTTGTTCACGTATCTATCTTCTTCAGCCATCCTCTTTGAAGTTCCAGCCTTCATGATATGGCTGTCCCAAAGTCCATGACATCCCAAGGTGATTCTGGCCACTCTTGACCATGATAGATAATTAGGACCCTCAAGGGTCACGGAAATTATGTTTTTCTTCTCCATTTTTATGATTTGCGGAATGAGAATAACATAAAAGCTTTGCTGAATGAAAAGAGAAAGATAGAAAAGGTTTGCGGAATGAAGTAGGAGCTTAACGCTCTGATACCATGTTAGAATTGATGATTTATGAAGAGAAAGAGTATGAACACTCAAGAACACATAAGAACAAATAGTTTGTGTGACAAGAGACTAAGAAGGAGAGAAACTTATTTCCTTGATTAATTTCTTTGCAAATACATTGTAATATATAGAGAATACAAAAGACATCTTCCATAAACAAGGTCCATGAATTCATGAGCTCCCATAAACAAGGTCCATGAATTCATGAGCTCCCTTAAACAAGGTCCATGATTTAGGGAACCATGTTTTAGGGATCCATGATTTCTTCATGTCAACACCTCATTCCTGTTTGATCAAGAGTATAATTGTTTGCTCGTGAATGCTCTCGAGAGGAGAGATTGACTTTGTTGTCTCCAATGAGAATTCATGGCATATTCAGGTGATCATAAGCTGCTTTGGTTGCTCGAATGTCTTCCCACTGTGAAAGGCTATCTGAAGTAGTATTTGAGGCATAGATTGCCGAACAAATAAAGTGTTCTCCTGAAACAAGGTTTTGAACTGCACAAGTTAGTATCTGGCCACTCTTATTCAATTGAGTGACTACTACTTGATCGGACCAGCAGAAGATCTTCCCAAGACTATTGTATTCATAATTTGCAATAGATTTCCAGCATGGTAATGCAGCAAAGGCAATACGACTATAGTTATCCTGCAGGATCCATGTTTCTAATAAGCAGCTGAAAGTAGGCTTCTCAGATTGTATCTACTCCCTTAGTACCCCGTGTTTATTAATCGAGAAGGTTTTAAAGCTATACATACATGAATGCTTTCTTCAATGCACAAATCAAGAATGTCTTGTAGGTACACATGTATGAAGTTTTATTTTAATTTTAGGAAGATATAATACATATTTAACAAAGTTATTCTTGTGCTTCAAAAAACAATGTTTTCTCAATATTTAAAATATGATATACATATTTAGGAATATTTCCTATATATATATATATATATATATATATCAAATTCAGGAATGTGTCACACATTTAAGAATGAATTTATAAAATTTTCAGAAAAAAAAATATTTAATTTTCATATTTTCATCATTTGTTTATTTACTATATATAATTAATTCAAATTTATAATTATTATATGGGTATATTTATCCTTTTCTTTTAATGAATGCCAGTTTGTGAATTATAAGTGTTATTTTTCGAACAAAAGATGTTTTAGTTCTATGTGAAACTAGTTTTCGTAAATAAAAAATCCTAAATAGCTTTTAAGTTTTTGTTATAACCCCAAGGACAAAAGTCTCAAAACAAACATTCATTAATTGATAAAAATAAAATTATATCTTTACTTAAAAATTTAGTTAATTATTTATTAAATATAAATAAATAAATATTAAAAATAGGAAATAATAGAATTGAAAATTTTCTAGAAAAAAAAAAAATTTCAATAAATTTTTGAGAAATTATTTTCTTAAAATAAGTTTAGGAAGACATTCATGAATGTGTATGATATCTTTTTGATTTTTTTAAATCTTAATTCTAGAATGTCTTCATAAACTTATAACTAAACTTCATGAATTCAATATGTATATTTAGAAATATCTTCATAAATGTGTATGCATATATCAAAATATTGGAAAATCTTTTATAAAGCATATATTTACAAATTTTGATATTGATTTATACAATATTTGGGAATATTGTCCTAAATTTATAAAGATATCATACATATTTAGAAATATCTTTGTAAGTTTTAGAAAGATGTTAAATATTCAGTAATTCCTATTATGCATATAAATTAAATTCACGAAGATATCATTTAGGAAGGTCTTCTTATCATTTTAGGAAGACTAGAGATTTCCCCGGGCTACGCCCGGGTTTTTCTCCATATATTTTAATTAAATTAAATTATTTTATATTTAGACTAATTATGCTATATACTATAATAGATACAAATCATTAATTGCTAAAACTTACTAATTTGCTAATGTCCCAAATCTTAAAAAACATCACATGCATATGTAGTGCTAGATTTATATGAGCCACTGAAATTCTAATGCCAAACGAAAACAATCTAATGGTAATGTTCTTTTACATTCGTGTATATACTTTTTATTTCTTGCTGTCAATGTTTTAGTGTTCTTTGCTTAGAAAAAAAATTAGGGGAAAAGAAGTTTGGACGATAATTTAATGACATATTTTTGCCTTTGGGTAAAATATAGCTTTTGGTGTGGAATATTCACGTTGTTCCTACTTAATTATGTTGTTCATATTTAATTAAATTTTAAATTGATGATAGTTTGTGTGGAATATTTATGTTAGTTGGTGACTTGGTATGGAATATTTATGTTAGTATGTTTTTCATACTTAATTATGATGAAATTTACACCAATTTTGTTTTACGATGAAACTAAAATATTTTTGGATGGCTTGGTCATCTTATAGAAACTAATAATTATGTTTATGCTCGTTTCTGGTATGTAAGTCTTTTCTACAGTTAGCAGTTTAAGTCACTTTTAAATTTAGTTTTTAAGTTTATTTCTTACTAAAATGTTAAACTAATGTTAGTTTGTCACATGTGCGACTTGCTTAGTTTTAAGTTCCACTCTTTTTTTTCCTGTGAATTTTAATCTTATGTAGTAGCATATTGAATATCATATGTGATAAGAATCTACCATTCTTAGAATACACAAATTTCGGTATGGCTAAAGGGACGTACACTTCTACTGAAGTTATTTTGCATTTCAGAACCTAGAATTCCGTTGTCGTCATTACCATTTCAACGGCGGTAACCCCCACTTTGGGTCAGCTTGCGTACTATTACATGGCAGTTAAGGTCAAGCGGATTAACTCTTCCTTGACCAGTAACATGTTTGTTTCTTCGAGCAAGAGTTTGGACCCGAACAGAGCCAATCAGTCTTTCAATTTAGCTATGGAGAATCTGAAATGGATTGAGGAGAAAAAAACATTTGCATGAGTAAATACTCAACGTATATCACTTAGCCTAGTTCCTTCTCAAATTAATGTGACCACTTGCTGGTGTATAGAGTCTTACACATTGATGTTAGTTGATTAAGTTTCATTTGAGTGCATCCATCTTTTCTTACACATTGTAGAATATTATTTATGATTATAATTTTTTTTAAATTTGGAATTCGCTTTGCCACATGAAACAAAAGTAATAACATTATTCTCATGCGTATTCTTCATCATTATTATATCGTCCAGCGTTGTATGAATACAATTTTTTTAGCACCATTTTTTTATAATATATAAAAAAATTATATTAATTTTCTAATAACCATATAATGAAAAGTCAAGCAGACGAAAAAACAGAATATGGTTTCTAAAATCAAAAATAAAAATGGAAACTCAGTACTGATCCTAAAATCAAAACAAATTTTAAATCATTTATGAAACAATTTTTTTATAGTGAGAACTGAGAACTCATATAGGTAAAAGTGAGGAATTTGACTATAATTACGACTTAATTAGTTCTTGAAAAATATCCTAAAAATCCTAAAATAATTTTAATCACAAATAAAGCATACAGTAGTCAAAATCAAATATGTTTCATTGAAAAAGTTAAAAGACACTTATACTTTTAGGATTAACTAATCTAGACTTAGGGTTTAAATTAAGGATGCAGATTATATAATTAAGATTTTAACTTTATAATAATAATTAAAAAATAGTTTCAAGAAATCGGATAAAAATGAAAAAATCAAAAACAATCTTGAATTGATTTTTTTAGAATAAAAATATTTTATTATTTGAATATTTATTTATATTTATAAAGTAAAGATATAAGTGTATCTTACATTTTTAATAAAACATCTTTTAGTCTATCTCTTTTGTGTTTTTGGTCAAAAACTCATTTTGGAGTGTTTTGGGATATTTGTGTTCAAGTTTTTGTTATATCTATTTGATATATAATATATATTTCAGATTTTAAAACAATCAAGTTTAGTTTTAAACAGTTTCAGAATCATAAATTATTTTACTTTTCAGTGCAGTAAAAATATACTCATACACATAGTCAAATAAAATAATATATAAAATTATATTTACTTAAATTTATGAAAAAGAACCCAGACGTAGCCCGTTTTAGTATACCTTAAAAAACAAAAACACTTTTGTGTTATAGTTAGCCAAATCAATTTGTATAATCCTCTCAAAACACACTACTGTATAGCATAAACTTAGATGCCCTTCGAAAGTGTCTAAATCAATTCTTATAAACATTTCATCATACATTACCATCTATCACAAACCATGATGTTACATATCTCTTCTCATCCTTACAATAAATTTTTCTTATCTCTTGTTTTTCTTTTGATTGTGGTCAAGTGTTCTTGTTACTAACCTCCTTGGTCAATCTTCAGCTGGGGAAATGCTGGTGAGGGTAAATCCGTTAGGTATGGACTATTTTGGAGGGATAAGATTATAAGAAGCTTTACTGTAGAAGGATACGGATCTGCTACACGCATTTCTATAATATGTAGAGAGGCTTATAATAAGTAACTTTCTTTTAAAGGAAGTAATGGAGAATCAAAATGCAGATTCAAAGCCTCAAGAACTCTTTGCTCTTCTCTTGGAGATTGATCATACATATGCTTAAATAAACATGATATCTTCACTGCATATTAGTTACAACCACAACAATAAGCCATAAGAGAAATCATCTCATATGTATGAGAACTAAGCAAATACCTTTTGCGGAAAAAAAAAACTAAGCAAATGACAATAATCATAAAGTTTTTCGCAAAAAAAACAAGACAATAATCATAAGGAACTGCACTCTCTGCGTTGTAATGAATAGTTTTAGGAACAACGTTTTACAAAATACAAACTGTAGTAACACTATCAGACTTTCTATAGCTAGTCATGTGCTCTAAAATGGATCTTTCTAAAGATCCAGACGTCATTGCTTTATATGGATGAAAATTAAATATCAAAAAGAAAACTAATAGTCAATGTAGTGTTGGTTTGACATTCTATGGATGTCAGACATCAACCAAAAACTAACAGTCAGTACACAAAGAGTAGATCTGGGAAACTAACCAACCAACTATATAAGTATTAAACCAAGATGCACAAAAGTGAAAAAAAGGAAATGGAGAACCAGAAGCGTTTTGTTCTCGTTCATGGGATCTGCTACGGCGCATGGAGCTGGCACAAGGTGAGAACGCAGCTGGAGGCTGAAGGGCACTGTGTCACTGCCGTAGATCTGGCTGCATCTGGTATGAACATGACCAGAGTGGAAGAGATTCAGACTTTGAATGATTATTCCAAGCCACTGTTAGACATTATGGAATCATTGCCCTCATAAAAAACACCATTCTTGTTGCACACAGCGAGGGAGGTGTACTGGCTGCTCTCGCTGCCTACATCTTCCCTTGTAAGACTGCTGCTATTGTGTTCTTGACATCTTCCATGCCTGACACCAAAGACCCGCCTGCTTATGTTGTATAGAATTTGGGAGGGAGAAGGCGAAAAGGATCCATTAATGTGATTAAAGAGTGCAGAGGAGTGGGGAGTGAATTGATTGCTCGTGGATGAAAGACTGAAACGGAGAAAACGAAGAAGAAGAAGAGGAAGAGAAAGTGCTTTCAGATCGTTTTGAGAGATTAAGGCTTGTACCTCGCGGAGGGGGAAAGGGAATTCTCCGTGAGATGGGCTTCACTCTGTTCTCGGATCGCAGTACATTTTCTCCTTAGCGAGCCGGTGAAACATTAACCCAATAACGAAAGGATCTCGCTGACGTGGAGAAAGGAAATATTTTCATTGGGCGAATATAATAGATGACGTGGACAGGCTGAATGGGGATTATATCCCCCTTTTAATATAGTAAGATGTTATACATATTTAAAAATATCTTACTAAATATATGTATAATTCAAATTCAGTAAGATATTCTTAAACATATATTAATGAAGATCTTTCTAAACACACATTTACGATTTTTTTTGTTAAATACATATTTATCAACAATTTCTAAATTTTATGAAGATATCATATATATTTATCAACTCTTTCTATTTTTTTTAGGAAAATATTATACATATTCAATAATTTCTTTCTAAATATGCATATAGCTCAAATTCAGGATTATATCATACACTTCATAAAGGTCTTCCAAAATTTTTTAAAAAAAAAAATTCAAAAGATTTTGAAAAATAATTCAAAAAGTTTTTGTTTAACTATTTGATTTATTTTATATATTTCTATGAAATGGATCTAATTATCATTTAACCCTTTAGTGAAAGCTAAATTAGTCACTCTGATCTTTTTGAGCTAGTTTGGGAATAAAAACATATTCTAGTTTTTTTTTGCCGACGAAAGGCTATTTTATTACTCAAATTACAGGTGGTTTGGGTAACCAGACCGGAATAGAACAAACAATGTAATAAAGAGATCTGTGGAAAGATTTAGCAGTCCTACCTAATGAATCTGAGATCTGGTTTTGCGTTCTTGGAACATTGGTGATCTTAAAGTCTGAGAAGCATATCTTCAGTGTCTCTATCTTCTCCAGTTTGTTGCAAATCGTGGCCAAGTTTGGGGCTCCTTTATCATGTCGATTAAATTCTTGTACTATGTACCAAAGCTCTGACATGTCGAATGTTGAAGCATATTCTCCATTGCCCAACTTAGTGTTTCCAGCTCAGAATGCAGGGCAGACTCTCTTCGATTACAATTATGTGTACATAAGCTCAACCTTTCTCAAACCTATCCATCTAGACTCATCCACATCCACTGAATTGTGTTGTAGGTGTCCATGATCCATCTATCATGCATATGTTCCTCAAGCTTAAGACTTGAGGTTCTTCAACGCTATGAACTTGTGGGGTTGATGGTTCTTTCTCATTTACGTTGAACCATGCTTTACACTCACTTTCAGCGTATCGAACTAACTCCAAAGGATCTCTTTCTATTCTCCTAAAGAGTTTATCATTTCTGGCCTTCCAAGTGTACCAGATTATCCACGAATAAGGATCCATCTCTAATTCAAGCTCCACTATGTTGTTTTTCCTCCAGAATATGTAATCAATATTAGTATATATGCTCGGCAGAGGGAAGATGTCTTGATTTGTTGGTGTCACTGATAAAAATCAGGTTTGTAGTCGTAGAGCTGGTGGACATTCAAAAATTGCATGAGTGGAAGATTCTTCAGGTTTACCACATCGTGGACAGTAATTATCACATCTCATGTTACGATGTATTAGTTCTTTGTAGCCGCCACATGACTAGTTATTAGTTGCCATATAAGATGACATATATTCTTAGAAGCTCTTATCTTCCAAGCAAATGCTTGAAGTTTTGTGATACTAGGTTTCAATATCTCCTTTTCCTTCTCAGCCTTCAGCAAGTTCCGAACTACCTAATATCCTGATTTGACAGTATACTAGCTATTTTTAATATAGTTTCAACATAAAGTATCTCGACGATGAACCGTACTTATAGTCAGACTCCTTATATACAGTATATTAGCACGGTCAATATAATCTTTTAGTAGCCTAACATTCCAATTATTCAACTCTTGATTAATCATATTCTAGTATTATTTGAGATATTTCTCTACTTTGATTTAATATTATTATTTTGTAATTTAATAATTGAAGAATTTATCTTTTGTTTCAAAGGCGACAAACCAGGCGATACAAAAAAAAAAAATCGGCTATATTACCAGCCTGCACCGGCTCTGGCGTCGGTTAGTACTCGTCTTTTAATTGTTGTTTTCAATCTCTCCGTGTCATAGTCCATTCTGTCAGTAAGTATGATTTTGTTGAAATCATTATTGTCGACTTGTTATCGATTCAAGCGACATGTCTTCTTGTCACACCGTCTCTCCTCTTCTAGCCGCTGTCGTGTGATTGTTTCGTTATGGACAAACATTCTTGCATTTGTCTATTGGTTCAGTGTGCAAGTATGGGGTTTGGATCAGACTTATGTCGAGTCCAATTTCTTCCTAATTGGTGATTCTATTATCTCCTTAATTGTTGAGTGTCATCTTCGAACAAACATAACTCGGCTATTATGCATTGTTAGTGTGTTTATTTGGCTTGTTAAGCCCGACGGTTTATTACATACCGTAAATTTTTTGAAAGGATCACTAGTTCTTTGGAATTAAAGAAGGAATCTTAAACCACCGTGGCCGTGGGGACGATTATCGACATCACATTCATTTCACAATTTGATATGGACGATTTTGACTTCACTACTGCAGAGAGATAGTCTCATCTTTATTTGATAATAGGAGGAAAAATGAATTGTTTATATAAAGACATGGAGTGGAAGATGATGGGTTCAGATGATTATCAAAGTCAATATGAGGGTTTCTTTGGGTATGGATAGAGATTACAACCAGCATGTTATCTCCTATTGCGGGAGTATATGGAATGAACAACGATGTAACAGATGGATCATGCCCAGGGGTGGACGTAGGTGTTGATGGGTGTGGCACTTGCCCCACAATCATTTTTGTTTTTGCTCAAGTAACTCCACCCAAATTTATTTAAAACCCCTTATGTATATATTTGTTTCAGTATGTGCCCCCATACAAAAATTTTCGCTGGATCCGCCCCTGATTATGCCTTCTGATCTATTAAGTGATAAAAGGTGTTGAATCACAATGGATGATAGTCTATTAAGTGATAAAAGGTGTTGAATCACAATGGATGATAGTCGAGCCCAAGATCATATAAGATTGAGAATAACAATGAAAAAAAATTTAGTAAATCAGTGTATCTTACAGTGGAGTTAGAAAGCATTATGTTATTACTTTTTTTATTATCAATTTCAACTTAAAAATGTGTTTGTTGTATATTTCGATTCTAACTCTCTTTTGATATTAATGAAGTTATGATGTTATACAAAAAATTACAAAGTTTTAGTATAATACTTTTAAAAATCATACGTTAAAAGAAATGTTGGTCTTATTATATAGTGTTTTTAATAGACTATAAATTTTAGAAGTTTAAAAAAAACCTTTAGAAGAAGAAAAAAAAATCTGAAAAGGCACTCTTGTTCCTAAAATTGACATCAGCCTTTTGTAATATGTTGCGTCATACATCCATTGTCGAGGAGCGTCGATTCAATTTACAAACCGACCGGTTTAAGTAGACTTCTTAATCCGAACAGTTAAACCAAAACCTGCTTTAATTGTCCACCAACTACCCCCATCGCTCTCTGCTTCTGCCAGATTACAATAGTGAGAGACAGAGAAGCATACAGATCACACCGGCCAAATCTAACATCAACAATGTTACAAACTGTTGCTTTAGTTCTTTTATCCATTCTTTTCCTCCAAACCCACTTCCCAATCTCCGATGCCATCGCTGAGAACAGCCTCATCGGAGAAGATGAAGAGCTAATGCCGTCGGAGATCAGCCGGAGAGTTCTTATGGCTCAGAAACGGTACATCGGGTACGATACCCTAAGGAGGGACATGGTTCCTTGTCAGCAACCAGGCGCCTCCTACTACGATTGCCGATCCGGACAAGCTAATTCTTACAACAGAGGCTGTGACACCATTACAAGGTGTGCCCGAGACACTAGTGACATCACCACTTGATCCATATTTGTATTGATAATCAAGACCCAAAGTAAATGATTTCTGTTAAGCTTTCTACTCTTGTGTTTTGTATGTGTTTTGAGTCTTATCAGTGCTCAATTATTCGGATCTATATACTATATGTAAGTTTTCATGACACTTGTTGATGATACAATAAGGTGTTTGTTTGTTGGGTGTTTATGGACAAAATTAGAAGCTTTTCACTGGAGTTTAGAGAGTTCTTGATTGTTTGTGTTATACTGTTATTGAAATAAATTTCAGTGAAAAGGATTAGGAAGATAGCCAATTGTTTTGATTCGTTACAAAAGCTGGTGTAGTTATAGGAAAACCATCGGTTTCAGGTCCTGAAAGTTTTGATTACAACATACTGAAAAGGACTTTGTCTTCGTTGTTCTATGATAGTTCCAGAAATAGGGATATATGTTGTATACATTTTACCATGTCTGATTTTGGTTAAGCTTATGGATATTTCCACGATCCATGGACTAATCCATTGTATGTTTGTTCATTATCTTGGGAAGTCATTTCATATTTATCTAGCTTGTATAATGAATCGTGATCATTCTAATATATTACCCAACCCAGTATCCATGCTTCATTAGCTTCTTGAAATTATATTTGTCAATCCTCAAATCTCATACTGGTCCCTTTGACCATGAGCTTGCAGTGTACATTAGTAGCTAGAATTTCATTTGTATGCTTTTCACATAGATCAGGACAGAAACTATCAAAGTCCATGGCCTTCAATAAACTCTCTACGTATCTTCCGAGCGTTTGGATTGTAGAATCGAGATTCAGTAATAACACAAGGCACAAAGTAATTCTAAGAATGTGTATCTCTTTTATTAGAAATCTTTACACAATCTCTACAGACTTATTTGATCCGAATTACACGACTCGACACGGATCGATTTTTAACACACCTAACTTGCGTGAATCAACCCTTGTTGATCACGTCTACAAATCACTCACTCTCTGAAATCCCAAATCTCATTTGTGTCTCTGTGAAAATTACAACATCAAAAGCCCTAACTTAATTCTAGGAAAATGCAAGGTATATATCAAATAATCTTTTCCTATTATTTAATATATTATTTCCTATATTTTAGCATCACCAAATCTTCCAATTTGTGATCTAATAATGCTTATTTAAAGCATATTTCGTCAACCAAACATATGGAAATATTTCACATCATCACATCTTTGATATCTGCTTTTTATTTTCCGAAACGTGTGTAACACCTCATTTTCCATGTGTAACACCCGAACACGAATCAATGCTCCACTACTGCAACAACCTGTCAAGCTCCAAATTCTTGAGCTTACATTCTCCCCTTTTTTCACTGAGTTTTACAACTCAAGCTCACTAACCTCTAAGCATAATATGCACCATATACTTCTTCAAAGTATTTATCTTGAACTCCCCCTGAATCAAGTATCATCTCCCCCTGCTTGAGTGAAAAACTCTGTGAAAAATTTCATGATACTTGTTGGACCATCAAAACTCTCAATGCCTTCTAGTAGAAGTCCATCGAATTGGTTCTTCAGCTTCAGCATATTGATTTCCAATCCGAGTGTATGACACGTTGGTATGCTTGTGTGACTGACCTTTTGTAAACTTAGGATACAGATCCTTCTTAGTTATCCATATCTGTCCATACCTTCTGGGTTCCACATAACAAAGGTTCATCCTCCAAGCTCGTTCAATCTGATTTCTACGAGCATAACAGTAGGCAACATTATGTCCGATCTTACCACATAAGTGACAGTCATTCCTTTGCTTAGCAACAAATTTTATGTCTTCTACCTTTGATGATTCTGCAGCTACTGATATTCTAGTTTGTTGTGCTTTATCTTTGGGTTTATCATCTGATTTAACTGCAGCTTTTATGAACTTTATCCCATCAGCCTTGTCATGATCTTGATCTTGTGAAGTAGTACCTTTGTAACCCAAACCCCAATTGATTTTTGGAGGCTGCCCAATCGATAGGATATGATCTAGAGTAGCTGATCCAGTGTTCAACATTCTTACTTTCTTGTAGTTTTCACTAAGTTCTCTTTGTAGCAGCTGGCTTTTCTCGAGTTCCTCATTCAGTAGTTGTTTCGTCTGCTCATATTTAGTCTCCACACTCTTTACACTGTAGGCTTGTTCAGAGATTGTCTTTTGTAGACTATGTAGATCAAACTCCTTCTCTTCTTTTGACACCCTAGTCTCTGATTTATTGTTGTTTTCAGACTCTAGAATGTTCACTTGTGCTTTCAGCGTTGCTTTATCTTTGATCAGCTGAATATTTTCTTCACTGAGTTTAGTAAATTGACCAAAGAGAACCTGATACTCAGCAAAAAGATCAGCATTTAAATCACTTTCGGTATCACTGTATGACGCATCAGAACTGGGGTGTGACACACACGTACGAGATTCAACTTTAGTGATGTCTTTTTCAGATCCCACAACTCCATGAAGAGCCACGAAATTGAGAGCATCTGCTTCTCTCTCTGACTTTCTATCACTGCAGCTTCTCTTCTTCTTCATCTTCTTTGTATTCACACAATCTGACTTTATGTGTCCATAACCATTACATCCGTTACACTTGATTTCTTTTCTCTTGAATGATGGACAAGCTGTTTTGACATGCCCAATACCATGACAATTAAAACACACCACTTCATGACTTTTATGTCTTTCTTCTTCTCTAGGTAGTGTTTCGTTGGATATCTTATACAAAAGATTCATGGTTTCTTCAAGTTTTGGAATCATTAGGTGAATAGATTCTTCAAGTTTTGGAGCTCTTTGGATGTCTTCTTCAACAGTAACTCTTGAGTTTTGAACAGGCTTTGACAACTTAGATTCTAGTTCCATCTCCTCAGCCTTTAAAATTCCTACTACCTTAGCGAACTTCAATTCATCAGTGTTCATCGTCAAGGTTATTGCCGCTTTGTGTGATGCAAACTTAGCAGGTAAACATCGCAAAAGTTTCTTCACCAGTTTTGCATCTTCATATTTTTTACCTAAAACTTGTGCTTCATTGGCTATGGAGCTGAGCTTGGCACTGAAGTCTCCTATTTTCTCATCATCGGCCATCCTTATGTTTTCGAATTGTGATGCAAGCAAGTCCAATCTTATCCTCCTAACATTTACAGTACCCTCAAAAGCGTTTTGTAGTATATCCCAAGCCTCTTTAGCTGATTCACATCCTTGTATTAGCTCAAATTGCTAGCATCTACAGAACTGAAGATTGTATCCAATGATTTCGCATTAAACTTTGAAAGCTTTTTCTCAGTTGCAGTCCACTTTGTCTTTGGTTTAGGTGTCTTCAAACCATCTTCTAGCATCACACATGGTTCTTCCCATCCAGTTTGAACCACTGTCCAGATATCTTCATCAGTTCCACGTAATTTTGCTCTCATTCTCACTTTCCAATATCCATAATTCACATCATTGAGCAGCAACATATTTTGTGCCAAAATCGCTATAATCTCTTCTCAAGATCTCACCTTGGTTCGAAGAACCCTTCTTCGTTTAGGTGTCCCGCTCTGATACCAATTGTAGAATCGAGATTCAGCAATAACACAAGGCACAAAGTAACTCCAAGAATATGTATCTCTTTTATTAGAAATCTTTTACACAATCTCTACAGACTTGCTTGATCCGAATTACACGACTCGACACGGATCGATTTCTAACACACCCAACTTGCGTGAATCAACCCCTGTTGATCACGTCTACAAATCACTCACTCTCTGAAACCGCAAATCCCCTTTGTGTCTCTGTGAGAATTACAACATCAAAAGCCCTAACCTAAGTCTAGGAAAAGGCAAGGTATATATCAAATAATCTTTTCTTATTATTTAATATATTATTTCCTATATTTTAGCATCACCAAATCTTCCAATTTTTGATCTAATAATGCTTATTTAAAGCATATTTCGTCAACCAAACATATGGAAATATTCCACATCATCACATCTTTGATATCTCCTTTTTATTCTCCGAAGCGTGTGTAACACCTCATTTTCCATGTGTAACACCCGAACACGAATCAATGCTCCACTACTGCAGCAACATGTCAAGCTCCAAATTCTTGAGCTTACATGGATATTCAGTTCGTTCAAATCAATTTCCATCGGCTCCAGATTCTTTGGATCGGTTAGTCCTTCGAATCTAAGAGATTTGGACTTATATAAGTATTTGTAATTTTATCTTCGCGTTCGAATCGGTTTCGAGTAGTTCAGTTACAATTATTTTAAACCTATAAATACCTGAAAATATTAAGTATCACTAGCTTAGGGTACGTGTTTGGGTGGATTATTTTATAGAATTTTGTCAAAATCGAGCACAAATTCAATATCATTGTCCTAATGTGATAATATTGAATTAAAATTGTTCCATTAGTATAATGTTTCATGAAAACCCAACTGATGCAGTCTTGATCAGCCTCATCTTCAAGAGATTTGATGTCAAGGAAGAATCACCTAGACATTTGTCTATGGCACGTCCTAGTGGTCTGAAATGTGCTCAAGCAAAGTCTAATGGACTAAAAGGAGATCTAATCGGTTTTGGATCGAGAGAAGATAAAATTCCATAATATGGCATTCATAAGTTGTGGACGTCCATGTATTGGTCTAGAAATAGAGTGGAGAACTCAGGTTGAACAAAAAATGGAAAGGAAAAACCAGTGTGATCGAGAAATGAGTTGGTCAAACCGAAATGGGCGAGATATGGTTTGGAAATGGAAGCTGAAGATCTGGAGGTGGAAATGGAACATCATGAACATTTTCATCACCCAGATGAGCATAAAGAGCAACTTGGTCGGGCCTGAATTGAAGTGGACTGAGCCTAACAAGAAGTTGGTCGTAAAAGTTCTTTATCGGCCCAAAAATTGGAAGGACAAGCCCGCTTGGTTTATGGCTGGCCCAAGCTGGCCCAAGCTGGCCCAAGAAGGATGTTTAAGTGTTTTTGGTTTTATTATTCATCTAACCTATTCGGGATAGGTTTGGGGGTTTATAAACCCATTAAGAATTGGTTTTGTGTTTTAAACCAATTTGCAATAGGATTAGGATCTGGTTTTTCGTTAACCACTTTGGTTTAGGAGTGTGGTTTTTAGTTTTACGCTTTTAAACAAGCTGCACACGTTCTTGTATCATTCACCTTTTCATTGAATAAACTTTACCTTTGTGCAAGCAAAATTGTCTTGGTGGAGACTTCTTTATCTAGTCCATGGGTGGACAATCCAACCTCTAGGAGTTTAATCTCCATGAAAGAGACATTCAGAGCCAGTATACGAGGTAAATTCGTGGCTCCTGAATTACTAAGCAACCTGAGAGCAATCCATAGCTCTAAGGTGAAGATCACCCACTGTCGAAGAGCTTTTCAGGTTCAAGGATCCGCCCTTCCACCCTCAAGTGTGATTGGGACAAGGTCTTCCTTTCCAAGGCCGTATCACCAACTAAGCACTTGATTTTATTTTTAATTTAAACTAATTAATATTTAGTTAAACAATTAAATATAATAATTTGTAAATCCCTTTTGGACGTAACCCTTATTTCACGACTGGTCTTCTCTCTCTCTCTCTCTCTCTCTCTCTCTCTCTGCAAAAAGAGGCAAGATCACTGATGGTAGGGCTGGAAGTATGCATCAAAGAATCTTCCTATGTACCATCCAGATGATACGGTTGAGTCGCCGTGAACAGAGGAGGAAAGTGCGTTGAGGTTTCTCGTATGTTGACTATATAGGTTAACGTATTATTACTTATCTTGTTGAGAAGTCTTTTGACACAGGTTTACAGTAAAAGAGAATATCTGAGTTTATATTAGCTGCCTATTCATGTTTCCGTTGAATGTACACGACATTGCTTTCCAGTGTTGCATGTGATGGATTCGATTACAAAATCTCTACATTTATACCTTTCTTTGGGATTACTGATGAAACGTATTTTTTCCAAATTGCAGTTTTTTCATGTTGATGTCAACGCCGTGCTGATATGTTCAAATTAACCCTAGAGCAATTTTACTATCTCAAAAAGAGGTCAAGTTGTAGTACTTAGGAATCAAATTCATAGAGAGTGTGGACACACAATAAACTTAATACAATCGCGATTAAACTAAGCAAATAGATTTAAAGAAGTAAATAAAGCAAATCAATTGATTGATTGGTTTGTAAGCAATAACAATAAATAGTTAGATCTGGGTTTTCAGATAGTGAATTATAATGGATAGAATCCAATGGTTTTCAATCATAGAACATGAATTCAATTAGTAAAGATATTGTAAGTTATATCTATCTTATGGCTAAGCTCAGAGTCTACAACCTTAGTGTGCAAACTCGGAATGATCGTGGATCGACCGTATGCAAACTGTATCGATCGATGGCTTTCTTACTCAAGCATCAAGCGATCAAATTCGATTGGTTCACTTAGAATCACTAGCCATTCTCTCGTTTGTCCCTAGTAATTTAAGCTCATCAGAGATATTTCAAGTATTGATTATGCAATCACACAATACTCAATATCCTAATATCATGGTTCTAGTAGCTAATCAAGAACACAAGCAATAAGTACAAATCTGATGATAGATCTAATATTCATCCTAGCAATTCTATTGTTTGGCTAATTCATCAAAACCTTTAATAAACCCTAAATCTAACGAGGTGACTACTCAAACATGATCAAATAAACATAAATCTTGTATAAATAGAAAAGAAATCAATTATTAAACCAAAGGAGTTCCAGGAGAACTCTAAAAGAGTTTCTCCCTTTTCTCCAATCCTAAAACTAAGAACAATGAATAGATAAAGCGTAGAAAGCATAGCCATCAACAATGGTTTAGAAAATATATAAATAAGGTTTTAGGTCATCCAAGGGTATTCTAGTAACGTGTGGTGGCTTCTGGGATTTAGTCGGCCTTGAAATATACTCGGCTCGCGTTCTGGGATCACCGCGATCGAAAATAAGTTTGTGTCGTCGATCGACACTCTTTCGTCTCCTCGGCAGCTTCATCTTGCGAGGCAGACATGCCACTCTTCAGTAAAACGAACATAACTTCTGCTACAAGATGATAATTGACCTAAAACTGGTGGAATTGGAAATCTAATTCAATGCTCTATCTTGTGTCAAAATATCAGATAAATCGCACCATGGTAAGATCTCCATCCATAGCTAAACAGCTAAACATCTGACACGTCTGTGCAGTTCTACACCTCAAAAGGCTCCAAAATCACAAAATTTCTCCAAAGCATACCTGAACCTGAAAAAACTCTAAAACAGACTCCAAACCCATATAGTATACTCTAAATAGTTCATTTACCATGGTCTAAAAGTGGTAAAATCCATGATATATCACGTGCCAGTCAAACTTGTTACCCATGTAGAAGTTACAGAAGTATAGTTTATTTGTTTTCCATATCTTGAAATATATTATATAAGCTTGATTCTTAAACACTGTCTTGAAGAAAGTCATTGAGTATGTATCTTATTCCCTTGGTAGCTATATCTAGATAACCAGAAACAAGTTGAAGTTATTGGTGGTCACAAAGCACATATTTTGGTTAACGAAGTCAGAGAGATGATATAAAACGATTCTGTCAGTGTAATTAAATTTCTCAAGACTGTTTTTTTTTTGGGTTTTAGGAATCCGTCCTGGTTTGAAAGACAGTAGATTAGTAAATTTGTGAACTGTTTTATTTTCTACTTTTCTCCATATCTTGTAGCCAGTTACTAAAGTATATTGCATTGTTAAACACTTTTGGAATTATTGTAGTTACACACTGAGGATGAGTTCTTTGGTGAGCAATAGTTGTGACCTTCCTTTATCGATTTATTACCACATATAGAAGATATCTTAAGAAACGCAAATGAGCAAACTATAAGACTATGGTTAATGCCTTAATGGGCTATGTTCAGTATGTACAAGAGCATGTTGCTCTCTGGAACTAAATATTGGAAGTTAGTGAGAAAAAAGAAACATGTTAATTTCTTCAAACTTCATCAACTCTGTGCTCCCAACATAAGAAACAGAGCTTAGAAGACCCAATACATCTGCTTCTTGCTCATTTTCCATTCCTGCGTTCTCAATGTTCATGGTTAATATTAATCTAACACAATATAATCCAATGCAAAAATAATTAGGAAAAAGAAGAATAAAGTTTTCGACCTTTCATTGTTTAAAGATACAAAAAAAGACTGAGTATGCCATTTCGAACTTAACCTATTTTCCATATACCACATGACGCATATATACGTATCATAGAGGAAGTGGGTGTGAAAATCACTGTGATTCTTATGCTAGAATGAAGAACAAGTGACTTTTCAATTTATTGTTTTTTTTATTCAGAAACTCGAATATCAAAATAAAAAATATTTGCAAATATTTTTGGAATATTTGGTAACTGTTATTTCCATATTATAGGAGATCTGCTCATTATTATTCGTAAATTATAGATTCTACTCGATGTAGAAATAAGACAAAAAGTTTTAACTTAAATTCTACTAATCTTAGAATATTGAGTTGTTTGTAGATTGCACATTCCTATAATTTTAGATTGATATGTTAACAGCAAAATATGCATTCAAAAATAATTTAAAAGGATTTGAAATATATAAATTACTTATTCTAATAAAGTAGATTTCTAACAAAACGTAGAATTCAATTTCCAGTATACTACTTCCCATACAATATAAAATTTGTTAACAGTTTAACAAAATTTAAAATTTTTATTTAACAAGTTTTAGAACAAAAAAATACTACACCATTGATATGAGCACTTCTGACATTGTTCCTATTTCTTTTATAAATTATTAGATTTATAAGACTATTTATTTATCAAGTTTTGATAAATGAAAAGGGAAGTGAAGGAGAAAATGAGACAAAAAGGTTTTATACTAAAGGAATAATGATGTTAAATTTTTGTTATATTTTGACAAATTTTCCATTAGTTTATTCATACTTGTCAAAATTTATACTAACCCTGTCATATTAATATGTATTTTTGTCATATTCATCTAAATTTTTGTAAAATAATCAAAAGTAAACTACTAATAATTGAAACTAAACATTTTAGAATTTGTCTATTCAATTTGGTCATAAGATTGAGGAGCCTATAGACAAGAGCTCCGAGATATTTTGGGGATTCAGAATATTGTTGGGATTGGATCATGGGAATACTAGAGAGTTTGGGTGGCTCGAAGACACAAAATTTTGTCTTCATTCAAGATCCATTGAACAATCGAGTTAATGAATGGACCATCAAGTCTTACACAAAGGGAGGAAAGAAAGTGATTATAAAGTCAATGTACTTTTTAGAGCCTACTATATGTGTTTGGGGTATTTTTTAGAGTCTTATCAAGTTCAAGTATGTTTTGGAGCAGCGTGGAGATTATAGAGTACTTTGGAGATTATTGATGGGAAAACTCGTAGCTGTTGAAGAAATCAGAACTCAGAGTCAAAATTCAGGAAGAGCGATCGACACTGCCTCCTTAGTGTCGCTTGACACCACACAAAAGTAGATGGGCCGACTTTAGTCAAGACCGACTCGGTCCTAGAAGATCCACATAAATTACAAGACTACTCTGGCCAAGTTTTACATAGTATTTAAGTGTTTGCCATTATTTGGACAACACACCACCCGAAACTACTTATCATTATTAGATGCTTTTAGTTATTGTTTGGAGAGAAGATCAAGAACTCCTTTAGAGCTTTTGTATTGGAATTCATGTTTTTCTACCTTATTATATTTATGCATTCTATTCATATTACTTTTATGCTTTGTGTAATCATATTTGAGTAGTTTCTCTTGTTAGATTTAGGTTTTTCATTAGGGTTTATATGAATTACCGAAACATAGAACTACTAGGGTTAATCTTTAGGATCCTTCATCAGAATTGGAGTCACTACTTGTTTTCTATAGTAGCTAACTAGAAATTTGATCTTAGGATACTGATAACTACAACAATATATAAGTTCATTAACTGACATTAATTATGATGAGCTAGGTTGTTAGATACATGCGAGAGCTGGTCTAAATTAACTTAGTGAACTAATCGATTAGGACGTTAATTCTTACCTAAGGTAGCGTTGATCGACACTCATTAAATAGTATTGATCGACGCTCGCTTCTTGTTTGCGTGCACGACTAGAACAAAGACTTAGTCATCTGATTAAAATCACATGGAGAGCTGGATATCTTATTATTGCATTCGAGTTCTAGGAAGGTTTATCACCCTTAGAATCTATACATCATAATTCTATTGCATGAAACCCTAAGTCTATCTACTTTATCATATCGTTTACAAAACTAATTGATTTACTTGTTCTTTATTGTTTATTGCTTTATTAATATTTGCTTAGCTTAATCTTGATTCAATATTTTCTATTATATGTCCATGCTCCCTATGGATTTGATCTCTAAGTATTACAACTAAATCTTTTATTTGAGAGAGAAAGTTGCTCAAGGGTATTTTGAGCAATATTAAATTTGATGTCGTTGCCGGAGAGCCACTACAAGAAAACACAGAATTCCAGACTACAAGTTGCGAATGAATCTGCAGTCACTAAATGTTACGACCAATTAGCAACTGTTTTGTGACTGATATCTGACCACATGAAATCAGTCACAAAATAGCTGCTAAATAGTGACTGAACGTCACAGTTGTATATCAATCGCTATTTGGCGACTGATTTGCGACTAAACATGTCATAGGGGAATGTCAGTCTCACTTTAGTTGGTAATTGACACTGATTAGCGACTGAAATTTTCCAACTACATATTAGTCATACATTAGTCGCCAAATAGAGACTGCAGTTTTCAGTCGTAGGTCAGTCGCTATTTGGCGACTGGTTTGTGACTAAAATGGTTGTCGGAGAATGTCAGTCGCTAATCAGTTGGCAAAAACCAGTACAAGGCATGTGCTCAACATTCTATGGTTGTTGTACCTATCTTTCTCCCATCCGTTGGTAATTAGTCGCAAATGAGTCTCAAAATATTATATGTATATAAGCAAAAGAGTTTTTCCACCCAACTTTTACACATCAATCGTGGAAAGACCAAAAAAGATTGTTTGAAGTTAATTAACAATGTCAAGAAATTAAAACTATTACAATTTTCGAGAGTGGATGTACCAAGAGGATCGATGAAGACATGGGAAATTTCTCAGAAGATTTCATAGCAAGGGTGGATCAATTCATGACAGTGCTAGCATTGGATTCGCCACTAGACTTGATTAATAGGTTTAGTCTAGGTTTTTCTCTTATATCACTTACTAAAAAAAATTCTTGTGTCTTTCAGGTGCATACCCAACAGTACCAGAAGCAACAAGGAGAAAGTGCTAGTATTTTCAAACCATGCACGAAGAACGCACAATACACAAAGAGAGGTGCATAGCATCAATCAACATCAACACTTTTTCGCTGATCGATACTACTTGTGAACGAGACGCGATCGACACCAACACATCTTCGTCGATTGACACCAAACTGCAAGAAAGCAACATGGTCGTGACTCTTGTGCTGATAAGGGAGGAGAATGGAGACCTGCATGACCCCAATCAACTCAAGAGGTGGGATTTCTCGTTATAGGTTTCGAAATAGAAGGAAGGAGGCTCCCATGAGGTAAGTCCTACTTGATTGCTTTCAATAGGGTCATCTTCGTAATGCAGCAAGTCAGAGATTGGATGATCAAGGGGCCTGTAATCCCTGACCCAGAAGAAGCTAATCTAGAAGCTGCTAATGCTGAAATGATGCAGCCAATGCTAAGGTTGTAGGTGATGACAATGACCAGGCTGTACAACCAGAACGTTGGCTAATTTCAATCGTCCAGATCAATAATATGCCAACAAATATGCTATTTGTCCTCTTACTTTCCATAGGAATGATTTCAAGGTGAAGCTTGCATACTTTACATTTGTGGGACATACACCTTATCATGGTCACCCACATGAGCATCTGATGGACCATTTGGAGCAGTTCGAGGATCTTGTATATGCTATCAAAGCCAATGGAGTCCATGAGGACTACCTTCTCTGCAAGCTCTTTAAGTATTCACTTGCTGGAGATGCTTCGTATTGGCTTAAGCAGTTACCACCAAGATCTATCATATCCTGGGATAACATAAAAACGTGTTCTTACGTAATTTCTTTGATCGTGATCTGAGGACTTGAAGAATATAATGCTACATTAACACATGAGCCTACAAAGTCTTTCAGAAGCTTCTGGATCAGATTCAAGTCATATTATAGAGGCTGTCCACACCATGGATCAACGAGGTACAACTGCTTAGTACCTTATTCAAAGTCATCGTTTTGGTTTACTAGATGGCTTTAGACACAGCTAGTAAGATAAATTTTAACACTAGGAATCCAGAAGAAGTTGTGAGACTTATTGAGAACTTGACATCTAGCAATAACACCAAGAACACTGATTTGGAGAGGAAGAAATCGGCTGCTAACTTGGCTAAGTAGTTGATGGATGAAGTTAAGGCCAAGCTGGACAGTGTTCATAAGCTTCTCAAGAAGCAGGTGAGTTTTGCAGAAGATGTAGAGGCTGTTGATACCGTCAATGATAAGGGCGACGAAGAGGATGTGAACTACATCAGTGAGACTAGTTTTCAGAGGTCTAGAAATCAGGGTGGAAACAGAAACTTCTATGGCACTGGTCAATTGAGTAATTATAACTAGGGTTCGCAGTACCAGAAGACCTACAAGAACAATAGGAGCTATGGAACTTCTTCTTACCAAAATCTTCCATCAATAACTCAAAAACGCAAGATAGAGAGCATGACTGATCAGGTTTTAAAGGGTCAGCAAAAGCTGAAAATGGATTTCAATGGGAATATAGATGATGTGTACACCAACCTGAATGAAAAGTTCGAAGCTCTCAGCAGCTATATGAAGAAGTTGAAGATTCAAGTGGTTTATACTAGTGAAACTATGAAGAGACAGGGAGCACTGACTAAAGAAAAAGGAAAGGCTTGACATAAGCATCAAGTGAGTTTCATCATACATGATGATTTCTGGCAGGTGGCGAAAGAAGAAAATTTCCAAGAAGGGGACCCTTAAGTCGAAAGTTCCATGTCATTTGGCAGTTTGCATTGGTGTCGGTTGACACCAGCAGCTGAGAAGCGATCGACGCCCCATTCTTAATTCGTAGGATCTTTTTAAATAGAAAGCATCTATCGGCACCCTACTACTGTTATCGATCGATACCACGATGACTTACCGAGTTCAATCGCCAAGTATTGATGCAAACCGATTGAATGCTTCAAGACACTCGTCTAAGACATCAACAGAATCAACAATGAACACTAATCAACAACTGAAGATGCACCAGAGCCTATGATTATTGAGCAGGATATTGAGGGACAAACTTCTAAGAGAAAGAAGAACAAGGTTCCTAAGCATCTAAGAATATAAGCTAATGAGAAAGAGCTTGATAGTTTCACCATGCGGATGATGAGGATCCCCATAGACCATCCATTTGATAAGGCTTACAGGTCCCATCGACTCTGGATATTTTTCAGAGAGAGCAGAGAGATAGACGAAGACATTGAGTGTATGTTCCATCAAATTAGAGAGAAGATGAAGTAGATGATTACACTGAAGAAGAAGAGTGACCCTAGGAAGTACGTGGTTCCATGCATGATTGGAGGTCACAACTATCCCAACGCACTCTGCGATACATGTTATTCATTTAGTATTATGCCCAGGGTGATGGCTGAGCAGCTAAGTCTCAAGATAGAACCTTCTAGTGATTCATTCACCTTTATGGATTTCTCTAAGGTGAATTCAGAAGGGTTTGTCAGAAAACTTCAGGTACAAATCGGCTATTCCTTACTTCCAAGAGATTTTCATGTCACGGATATTTAGGTAGACTGGAACTCTTCTCTTCTACTTGGGAAACCTTCATGGCTACTATAAGAGATGTTTCTGATATGAAATCAAACAGGTTGTACCTATTACTCATAAGTGAGAGTTAATTCTACCCTATTCAAGTGGTCATAAGAAACATACCCTACATTGAGATAAGATATGATCCAAAATTTGTAGCAGTTGTTACTCTAATTCCAGCGCAAAGCATAAAGATGACGGCAAAGCGTCGATCGTCACCAAACTATCAGCATCGATCAACACTTCTACGACTCAAGAATTCTTAGAGGCTTTTTCAGTTGAAGTCGTCATTCCAAAAAGAAAAAAAATATGTATAGTAGCACCAGATGAGCATGGAGTTTGCAGAGATGAAGAAGGCAATGCACCTGCTAAGGATGGAAGGATCATCAATGTTTCAAAAGAAGATATGAAAGCAATACTTGAGATGGCAGATAGTTGGGGAGGCTGTTATTTGAGTCTACCAAAGTATGATGGATGTTTTCAGTTGCATAGAGCCCACCTTACACTTCCATGGCAGCTATCACCTGAGGTTTACATGAGATATCAAGTTAGGAATATGATACCTGACATCAATACAGCTCAGATAGGATGTTTGATGAGTTCTACAGAAAAATGGATTAAATCTATTGCCCTATCAACAATGATATGGCCTGATATTTACCATTATTGTGCCATGATATCAGCCCTATTTAGAGTCTATTATATGTGTTTAGAGTATGTTTTAGAGTATTTTCAGTTTAGATACGTTCTAGAGAACTTTGGTGATCCTGGAGCCTTTAGAGATGAAGAACTTCACAGATGCATCAGATGTTTAGCTATAGATGGAGACTTTCCCATAGTGCGATTGAGGTGATTTGTTGACAGCAGATAGAGATTTCAGTTATCTTTCCAATTCCACTGGTTGGAGGTCAATCAGGATCCTATGGCCAAAGCTATTCTCGTTTTACTGGAGAGTGGTTTGTCTGCCTCGCGAGAGGAAGCTGTCGAGAAGATAAATGAGTGTCGATCGACGGAAAATCCTTGGTGTCGATCGACGATGATCCCATAAGACAGACCCGACTTGTTTTATGGCTGACTTAAGCCTAGAAGCCATCACCAATTACCAGAATGCCCATGGACGACCTAAAACCCTATTTATATGTTTTCTAAGCCAATATTGACAGCTATGCTTGAAACGCTTACCAATATTTATTCTATCTATTGTTCTAGGGTTGGGAGAGAAGGTAGGAACTCCTTCAGAGTTCCCCTGGAACTCCTTTGGTTCTTTATTTGATTTATATTCTATATTTATTTCATCTATGATTTCTGTAACAAAGATCATGTCTAAGTAGATATCTTATTAGGTTTAGGGTTTATTAATGGTATTGATAGATTAGCCAAACAATAGAACTGCTAGGGTGATTATTAGATCTATCAATAGACATGTGTTTATTGCTTGTGTTCTAGAGTAGCTAACTAGAACCCTGATCATAGGATAGTTAGGCACAAGCGAGAGCATGGTCCACTACCAAAACTAATCATGTTGAGCTAGGTTGCTAGAAACAAACGAGAGTTGATTTAGTTAATTTAGTGAACTTATCGAATTATGTCATAAAGCTTGACTCAAGAGACCATCGATCAACGCAGGATCATTGCCATCGATTGACGGTCATTCCATGTCAACAAGCAAGAGCTGAGACATCGGACTTAGTCAATAGATTAGACTCGCAGCGAGAGCTGGTCGTCTTTTACATTATATATCGAGTTCTATGATTAATACCCTTAGCTTCTATCATTTATAATCCACTTGCCTGAAACCCTACATCTAGCTATTTATTATTAGAGAGAATGACTAGAATAGCATAGAAAAATTGGAATATTACTAGAATAGCATACATTTTCTAAAAATTACTAGAATATTTTTTGACCCTAGTAAATTACAATAAACACCCTTCCTTAGTTTGCCTATATTTTTATTAAGAATGTCATGTCAGCAAACCGTATTCCACGTCACCTTAACCGTATTCCACCTCACCTTATACGTATTTCATGTCATTAATATTTTTTACACTTGCCAATACATTCATTAATTTTTTCAAAACAAGAAAAAAAATCCAACTCCCCACTCTCTCTTCTAAAGTCGAATTCTTCAAACCCTAGAGAGAGTTTTTCATTGTGTCGTCGTTCTCTTCACCGTGAACTCTTCTTCTCCAGTCTAGCATTTTCTCTGAAAACGGCCGAGAAGAAATGCGGTCGTCGTCTTCTCGGAAATCGTCTACTCCGAAATCGTCTTCTCCGAAAAAGTTTTCTCCGCAAAAGCCTTCTCTGGTAAGTTTCGACTGAGTTTGATCTATACTGTGATTGAGTTTGATATATGTTGCGACTGAGTTTGATTTAAGTTGTGACTGAGTGTGATTTTATGTTGACATTGTTGTTTATCATCTGAAATTCTCGAACTATCTATCCCGATATCGTCTTCGCCGAAATCGTCTTCTCCGCAAGCGTTTCTACGAAATCTTCTTCGTTGCAATCGCCCGAAATCATCTTCTCTGCTGATTTTTTTGAGTTTGTGGCAGAGTTTTATTTATGTTGTGACTGAGTTACTTTTCTTTTTCGACTGAGTTATATATGCAGTTGTGGCTGAGTTACTTCTTGCGAATCTCCAAATATCTAGGCATAATAAATGTGCATTCTGAGGAGAAAAAGCAAATACATTTTAAAAACACCCAAATTGACAATTGTGGGGTGTATTCATTTAAATTTGTTTGTGATTTGATACCCATATTTCGATAATCTTTTTTTCATATCTGAGTGAAAGAGAAGCTTGAACAAGAAGATAATGGAGGAGACATAAAGAAGTGATGGATTTGGCAAAGACGAGGCAGAGGAGTTCAGTGAAGCTTGGAGACATGGAGGAGTAATCACCGGAATGGTGCAGCAAACCTGTATTTTCTTGTTTCTCTGTGGAAAACATACCTCAACCGTGTATTTTATATTTGACTTATGCTATGTTTATACAACTTAGCTGTGTCGTTTATATATCTCAGCCATGTCATTTAAATAACTCAGTCATACCTCAAACATATCATAAAATCGGAAATGTTTATATAACTCAGCCGTGTCGTTTTGATAACTTAGTCGTGTCGTTTATATAACTCAGTCATACCTCAAACATACCCTAAAATCAAAAATCTGAATTCAAGTACTTTAAATAATTATATTGAAGATCTTCTTATCAATATCAAGTGAATATAAATCAACTAAAATGTGTATAGTTTCTTGAATTTTCAAGTTGAGACTTTAACTTGATCTTTAGATATATGTTCTCTTACAATTACTTATACAATTCTTACTCACAAGACTCTAACTTTAATCATTTCTTTTTATCTAAACCTCAAATCCTAAATTATAGAACTATAAAGCTATAAAAATTATAAAGTTTATCTTTTGAACATTAAATCTGATATTTTTAATATTTAAATTTATTATTATCTAAATTTTAAGGTTTAGGTTTAGAGTTTAGGTTTATAGTTTAGAGTTAAATTCAAATTTTAATCATTTTAAAAATTTAATCTCTAATCCTTAAATATTCTATTTTAAATCTTGATTTAAAATCCGTAACTATATTTTTAAAATTTAAGCTATTTTAAAATCAAATTGAAAAAAACTAAAATTACAATTTATATTGTTTTTTTCATAACCATTGATTGATTTTAATCTAAGGGTTCAAAATTATCTTTTTGTCTATCCTCAACCTTCTTTCTCATTGGTTAATCTTTTTTTTTCAAGGATCACAATTAATGGCCATTGATTAAATAAAATCTAAAGGCCAAAAATTATTCTCTCTTTTTCTTACAATTGATAGGACTTAGCCTCTTCATCTCTCTTTCTCTCTCTTTGACATTTCTTCTTCTGCAAAACCGACGAATCCGATGAGGGAGAGAGTAGTAGGATGTCGGATCACCGTACAAAACACTGGAGGAGACAAAGCTTCTTCTCTAACCGACCACCATTGAAGACGAAGACGAAGGCGAAACAAATTACATTTGACGGCTGATTTATAGGAACGTTACGACTGACTTATAATCATGGTTTGTAACCGACCGCCATCGAAGACGAAGACTACTAGAGTAGATCTGTCTCAGATTTTTTATTTCTTAGACCTATGTTGTTTTTGAGAGTGATATGTCTCTTGATTCTTAATATATAGACTCGTCTTTTTACTTTTTCTTTCGGTTTCTAAATTCAATTTAACTTTGGATGATGAATCTTGAGCCTGTTATAAGCTTTTTTGGTGGACATGTTATAACAAATTCGTATTATAACCACAACTCAGCATTTGATTATAGCAAAAACCCTAAACCATGACTTATAAGTCAGCCGTAACGTTCCTATAAGCCAGCTGTCATGTATAATTTTTTCGCGACGTTTCGTATTTTGGGCGGGAAAAAATCACTTTTCCCGCCCAAAATATGAGACGTCGCGAAACAAATTACACTTGACGGCTGACTTATAGGAACGTTATGGCTGACTTATAATCACGGTTTTTAACCGACCACCATCGAAGACGAAGACTACTAGAGTAGATCTGTCTCTGATTTTTTATTTTTAGATCTATGTTGTTTACGAGAGTGATAAGTCTCTTGATTCCTAATATATAGACTCGTCTTTTTACTTTCTCTTTCGGTTTCTAAATTCAATTTAAGTTTGGATGATGAATCTTGAGCCTGTTATAAGCTTTTTTGGTGGACATGGTTATAACAAAGTCGTATTATAACCACAACACAACATTTGATTATAGCAAAAACCCTAAACCATGACTTATAAGTCAGCCGTAACGTTCCTATAAGCCAGTTGTCATGTGTAATTTTTTTTGCGACGTTTCGTATATTGGGCGGGAAAAAAATCACTTTTCCCGCCCAAAATATGAGACGTCGCGAAACAAATTACACTTGACGGCTGACTTATAGGAACGTTACGGCTGACTTATAATCATGGTTTGTAACCGACCACCATCGAAGATGAAGACTACTAGAGTAGATCTGTCTCAGATTTTTATTTTTTAGATCTATATTGTTTATGAGAGTGATAAGTCTCTTGATTCCTAATATATAGACTCGTCTTTTTACTTTCTCTTTTGGTTTCTAAATTCAATTTAAGTTTGGATGATGAATCTTGAGCCTGTTATAAGCTTTTTTTGGTGGACATGGTTATAACAAAGTCGTATTATAACCACAACTCAGCATTTGATTATAGCAAAAACCCTAAACCATGACTTATAAGTCAGCCGTAACGTTCCTATAAGCCAGCCGTCATGTGTAATTTGTTTTGCGACGTTTCGTATATTGGGCGGGAAAAAAATCACTTTTCCCGCCCAAAATATGAGACGTCGCGAAACAAATCACACTTGACGACTGGCTTATAGGAACGTTACGGCTGACTTATAATCATGGTTTGTAACCGACCACCATCGAAGACGAAGACTACTAGAGTAGATATGTCTCAGATTTTTTATTTTTTAGATCTATGTTGTTTATGAGAGTGATATGTCTCTTGATTCCTAATATATAAACTCGTCTTTTTACTTTCTCTTTCGGTTTCAAAATTCAATTTAAGTTTGGATGATGAAACTTGAGCCTGTTATAAGCTTTTTTTGGTCGACATGGTTATAACAAAGTCGTATTATAACCACAACTCAGCATTTGATTATAGCAAAAACCCTAAACCATGACTTATAAGTCAGCCGTAACGTTCCTATAAGCCAACCGTCATGTGTAATTTGTTTCGCGACGTTTCGTATTTTGGGCAACAAAAAAGATTAAAGTTTTAATCTGAATAGTATAAATCAGCCGTAACATATGTATAACTCAGACGTAACGTATGCATAACTCAGCCGTAATGTATGCATAACTCAGTTGTAACGTATGTGTTGGAGACTCGGTGTATGAACTAAAGTTATCATATTCATATGACGCACCATATGAGTCGTCAAACATGTAAAAATTGGCTTTCAAATTCATCATCTTCTTCGTCTTCTCTACTTTCTTACTTTTTTGTTCAACTCTCTCATTTTCTTACAATTTACGGGACTTACCTTTTTCATCTATCTCTCTTTGACTTTTTCTTCTTCTCCAAGATGATGAATCCAATGAGAGAGGGAGCAGCAGGATGTCTTCTGATTTTCAAATTTTTTAGATCTATGTTTTCTTAGACCCAGTTTTCGGAAACAATAATTATCAGATCCATAAGATGAAGAATAAGATGAAAAAATAGATAAATAAGATGAATAATGAAGAATAAGACACAACATCTGTAACATAAACCTTTTTTTACTGTTGTAACGTTTTTTATGACATGGCAACTTAGAACTGATGATATGGATGATGACATGGCAAATCGTTATGTCAGCCGACATAGGAACACATAACTCAGCTAGCGTACCTCAGCCATAACACAGAACTTATGTCAGCCGCAATGTGAATGCTATTCTAGTAATTAATCTTTTCCAAATAACCAGCCGTCAATACACGGGAAAACAATAAGTCAACCATATCGTCACCTAAATCAGTCGTCAAGTGAATGTTATTCTAGTAATTAGTCTTTCGCTAATAGGTCAGCCGTAATGGGACTGAAATTTCTGTTATTCCAACTTATTACGGCTGATAAAAGATAACTCAGCCATAACAAGCTCTCTTAAGTCAGCCGAAAGTTTAGTAACACAGTCGGCCGATTATCATTGAATCAGTATGCGAAAATATAACTCAGTTGTTTCTTAACTACATCTCAGCCGTATTTTCAAAAACTCAGCCAGTCGATGTGTAAGTCAGCCGTAACGTGTGTTTATAAGTCAGACAAGATCACATAATTTAGCTAGATTTCGGTTAATCAGCCTTCACAGGGGGCTGGCTTATAGATGTAAGTCAGCCCTTTTCACAAAAGTCAGCCTGGTTAATTAAATCAGCCACAATGTACAAATAACTCAGTTGTAACGTAGTTTGTAACGCTTTGCGGCTGACTTCATTAATCCGTGTCAGGGAATTCCTACGTGGCGACGATTTTTGGCTGACGTGGCATGAAAGAGTAATGGCATTCTTGTAAATACGTTTTTCGCACAACATGATAGAAGGGCACGCTGGGCATTTAAAAAAATGTCAGTAACAAAAAAAAGATTTGTATTGTTCTAGTCTTTTATAATAAAATATGTGCTCAATGAGTCAACTTCCCTTATTATTATTGTTTACTTACCAATCAATCAATTATCTGCTATAGTTTATTAACTGCTTATTAATATATTTTCCTAGCTTAATCGTGACTGTGTTGATTTTATTGTGTATCCACGCTCTTTGTTAATTCGATCCATAAATACTACAATTTGACCTCTCTTGGCAAGAGTAGTTCATAGGATTAATTTGATAGAGTTTGCATTGAAATGCATAAAATCCCTCCTGTCAAATTTGGTGCCATTGTCGGGGAGCGAGGATTCGACACTAGACTTGTTTGACTTAGTCTATGTATTTTTCTATATTAGTTTACTTAGAGCATGCCCATTGGTGAACTGGGGCGCTCGATTCCCGATTTTATACTTTTGATTTTTTCGTTTGATTTTAAAAAAAAAATTAGTAAAGGTACCCAAGACCCAGGTTCACAAAGTTTGCATTATTATATTGTTTTTTTTCCTTGGAAATTGTGTGAACCTTGGATGTAAACCCCTAATGGGCATGGTCTTACATAAAAAAATTCTTGTGTTTTGGGTACATACATATTAGTACCAGGAAGCAATGAGGAGAGGATTTTTGGGTTCTTCAAAAAAGTAACATGCTGATTCCCGCACGATCCATAAGTCTAAGAGGGCAGTCGACACCCTCCAAGCAGTGATCGCTAGCAAAGAGAAGCAAGCATCGATCGACACCAATACTTCACCGTCGACCAATACTAACATCATGACATCGATCGATACCCACACTTCACCGTCGATTGATACTACTTGCAGGAGGACAAAGAATTTTGAAGTGCTCATAGTTGAAGCTGATGAAAATGGGATCTTACGAGACGAAGGTCGCCTTCGCAGCAGTACATGACAATTGATTCATGCACAGGGGACTGCAATCCCTGATGCTACTGTTGTTACTGTGAATTCTGGAATTGAACGACAAAAGGCACTTAAAGACTACAAAAGACCTAAGGATTCTACGCCAAAATGTCTACAATGCATCGTTCTGCACCACAAAGGAATGTCTTTGAGCTGAATCATGCATATATCGCTCTTGTGGGTCAGCATACTTTTCATGGTCTTCCTCATAAATGTCCCCCTAACCACCTTGAATCATTCGATGATTTAGCATCGACCATTAAGTGCATTGGAGTCTCTGAATATTACTACTTCTGCAAACTATTCCCATTCTCTCTTGCTGGAGAAGCAGCATGTTGGTTCCAGAGGTTGCCACCAGAATCCCTCACTAACAAGGAAAAATGATATACCTGCTTGTTGATGGTGACCGTCGATCGACACAGTTAAGTGGCGATCGATCGATACTAGATTTACTCTGTCGATCGACAGTGATCAAGTGTCGGTCGATGCTCTGTGCAGACTATCTTCCTTGGATCTTTTTTTTTGAAAACTTGTAATAATAAAATAAAATTCAAAATTAGACTAATATAATTAAAAACTAATTGAAAACTTACTAAAAATAGTGGGTTGTCTTCCACAAGTCCTTGTTTATAGTCTTTAATTTGACATTTTGGAGTTCTGATTCAGTTCTGATGAGATTGGGGACTTGCTACAAAACAATTCCCAATATCCAATATTTTCAGCTTCATCACCCTTTTTGTGAAAGCCTCCATAGACTCTTCTCCTTTGTCTATCATCTCAGCAATAAGGAATGCTCGAAGTTTTGCAAATGGCTGCGAGAAGCATCCGCTGTGTACTCTGTACTTCCTGATACCATCTGAGAACTGGGGAATCAAGGATAACTGAGGACCTTCCTTGATCATTTTTCTGTTCTTCAATTCCTCCTCTTCTTTCCCCCTAGACTTATCTGATCTTGTGGTGCCTCCATCAAAAAGATTATGAAACACTTGAAACTCATTCTGCTATGATCCGTGATGAGTGTCGATCGACGCTCTAGTGTTGATGTCGATCGATGTTCCAATGCTGGCGTCGATCGATTCACCAATTATGGTGTCGATCGATGCTGTGACCGATGGTCCTTGGTCAACGTCACCT
Organism: Moricandia arvensis; assembly: GCA_905132765.1. Classification (NCBI taxonomy): domain Eukaryota; kingdom Viridiplantae; phylum Streptophyta; class Magnoliopsida; order Brassicales; family Brassicaceae; genus Moricandia; species Moricandia arvensis. The sequence continues at coordinate 129,737 of CAJHQP010000200.1, read as the reverse complement.
TCATACTTCAATACTCTTTGAGAAACAATTGTATGCTGAAGATCATCAAATACCTCAATATATAGATCCATATGCACACTTCCATCTGGTGGAATAGGAAATTCAACCTCAAAAACAACACTGGGAACCACAAATTTCACAGGATCATGTACCATCCTCGCTCTTTTGTGAAAACCAGCAGCTTCTTCCGTGCAGATATGTAGTCGTAGATGTTCAGGGACAGCAAGGTGTGAGGTCTCAGACTTGTGCATTCTCTACTTAACTGGTTCCAGCTCAACTGTGTAACCTGATTCGTCCAATAATAAGTGTTGATCGATATCAGCTGTGTAGTGTCGATCGATGCAGTCAGGTGGGTGCAGATCGATGCTAGTTTTTGGTGAAGTTTCCAGATCTATTCTCGAAGTGTGCTGATCTTCATCAAGCTTCTGATCCGAGTTCTGATGTATATCTTCAAACCATTTTTCTATCTCCATAGTGGCTTTCCTACTCGAATCCAAATCCCCAAATTGTTTTGTATCGTTTGGCTCCAAGAGATCTCCGATGGTGATTTTTCTTTCTACATCTGGGGCATGATAACAACTTGATACATCAGTGCTCTCTAGTGTCGAGTCTGCAATGTCATGAAGATAACTCGATCTTTCATGGAAGCCGAGTGGTGTTGATCGACCACCGGGGTTATTGTCAATCGATGCTGAGGTCTTAAGGTCGATCGACGTTGAGATTTCCATGTCGATCGACCCCGAAGTCGGATCACACACACACTATCATCCTCACCACATGATCAACCCAAAGAAGAGATAAAAATAGGGAGAGAGAGAGAGAGAGAGAGAGAGAGAGGGAGAGAGAGAGAGAGGTTGCTAATGCTAATGGAGAGTGTAGCACTGACATGGACAAAAGAAGAAGAGAAATCATTCGAGACTGCAATAACTATGCATTGTATAGAAGAAGAGATTACAAAGGATCAACGGAGAAAAATGGCGTCAATAGTTTTAACATAAACATTAGAACAACTAAAGAAACATTACCATTTCCTTTTAGAAAAATCCAAAACTCGGTTTATATTTTCTAATTGGGTCGTTTAGGTTTAATTAGGTTAGTTATTGGTTAACTTCTAAAACAAAGAATGATAAACCAACTTTAAACCACTATGTGTCGGTTTAGTTTGAATTTAAACTTTAGGGATATTCTAGTTTCGATCTTTCTGATTATGGGGTAATAGTTTTGGATATTTATATTGTATGCAATTAAGACGAGCATGAAAAATGGTTTACATTTGTAACTATATAAAGTTATGGTGTGGAATTAGTTCATTATCCATGTATATGAAAATACTTGATTAGCCATAAAACTAATAAATATAGTTAAAATTTCGAAATGTATCTAAACCCAAAATTATATCTAAAACTTCAACCCCAAAACTCAATAGTACCCAAAAAAAAAACAAAATATCTCAGAAAACCAAAATAATAATAATCAAGTTTGGGATATGGTATAATTTGAGAATTTTTAGATCCAAAAAACAGTCAAAGCACACGAACTGTATACGAGAATAAAAAACTACACAATGCCCAAAAACTTAAAAATATATCAAAATTTCCAAAATTTACTCGGATATCCAAAACTATGCCCGAGAACTAGAACAAAAAAAGTCAAAAATTCCAAAAAAAACAAAATTATACTTCAAGTATATAAAATACTATTATTTTAAAAAAAACTTGGGTTATTAGACCATTTTTATCCGGATCTATTAGGGATAGAGTCTTAACTTATAATTTCACTTTTTAACATTTTTCATCTAAGAAACGTCTCTTATTCAAGAGACTATTCATAGATTTTCTTAGTTAAAAGCTAAGAAACGTCTGAAAGCTAAGAACTATTTGCTAAGAGAGTTACATTAAACATACCTTTAGAAACCCAATCAGATCTGGTATAGGACATTGACCTACAGAGGGAAGCAATGTAGTGAGTGGGTGGCAGCTGTCCACAGGGGTGGACACTGGTCACAATTACTCGTTATTTAGTTTGTATCCGCTACTTAGTCGGTAATTAACTCGGAAAATTGAGTATTTGGTTTTACTAAATCAAGTATAACGTAATTTATTTAAATTACTCATAAATACAAGTGAAGTATTAAATATTAAATTAAACATAACTACTTGGCGTTATTTGGTTTGTTACTCGTTTTTCTTAATGAACAAAGATACATTTTCCTAAATCATAGTAAAATTTTGGCTGGGCACGCGGTAGCTACCCTGTATTTTTGCTATATTTGTGACTCGACTTGCCCCGCCCAAGTATTAAAAAACTTGCCTTGTACTTGCTAATACCAAGTAATTGGATAAACAAGTATTCGTCCATGTTCAAGATACTTGCGAGTAACTCGTTGGACGTGTACTTGCTTTATATAAGGTAAAACTTATGCGCTTTATTTTATATCAAAAAAATTGTTTCACTTCTCTATTAGAACTGATGTGGGATATTGTAGAGTAGAATTTGGTTAAAAATTGATAGAACTATTTTGTCATATATGCTTGAAAATGAAAAACTATAATCCCTCTTACCGACCTCAAGAACTTATTCTTCTCTTTCCTAATTATGACAACTCTAGATCTCTATACATATGTTGTATACATAGATTTTTATTTTCAGAATTTAAAATATTTTACATAAGTATTAAAATTTCTAAAATAACAATATAAATGTTATAAACTATTTTGAAAGTAAAGTAAGGGGTCGAAACAAGTCAAGTTGTTAAAATAAATTTAAAATTTGATATTTGATTTGAATTTGCAAGTAATTAAATTTTATAACTTATTACTTGCCTTGATTTTGACAAATACTTGTGTTTGCGGTGAAAATATGTGGCAGATAACGAATATAAACCGAGTAACGGATAATTGTGCCTAGTCCTAAGTAAAATAGATTGTTTATATTTCCATTTCCATAAGTGAATCAAAAATATATGACATACTTATATAAATATCTTGGAATTTTTTATTTCTTAAATATTATGTTTTCAAATTGAAAAAAAATATATGAAAAACAATTGAGCTAATTTTTATAAATAATAAAGTTATTGATTTTTGAATTCTAACGAATTAGCAATAATTTATCAATAACTTTTAAGTAATTTACAAGTAGCAAGTAATAAAACAAGACAAATAATTTGCAAGTGTATCATTTTTAGCAAGTACGTGAAACTGTAAGTATTCGTTTTTAACAAATAAAGTACAAATAATTTTTTTACTACTCGTACAAGTCAATCTGAGTACCAACTATACCAAAAATACAAAGTACCGACTTGTGCTCACCCCTTGCTGTCCACCATGATCTTTTAGTTAGTGCATTTTTTACAGAACTTTAGTAATCCCTCTATTGAAATTTTAAATTTATATACGTGTTAATTGTGTTTTCTTGTTTTGCCTAGGATAAAAAATATTTCTAGATCTATCAGTTTTGACTTGAAGGGTTTAAAGTTTATTTTGTTTTTTTACCCCTCTCCATCTCAGAAATTCATCTCAAACTTTTCTTTTTCTAGATGCCGAAGAGAGAGAGAAGGAAACTAGAAACACACAGACTTTTACCTTCCAAACTTGCAAGAGGAATCTAATCTAGTGTATATCAAGCCTTAAGACAAGCAGATTAAGTAAATTAGGTTGGAAGTCAGATTTGGTTTCTTCGAACATTCTCAACAAGTGTGAATATTACTGGCAGGTGTTCCACTTTGGTATTTACATTCAGTACACCCTGCAATTAATACATCTAAGAATGGCTCTAAAGAGTGGTTAGATAATAAGTAAAATTAAAAAATTTCATCATCCTCTTTTTGACTCTAAACACTCAATCAAAACACATAAACTTAAAGCTCAAAATAAAAAAAAATATTAGCAATACCTCCCCCAGACTAAACCAACACTCCCCCAGTGTTACACAATACAAGATTGGTGGGAAAATCAATCATAAGGACGAATTTAAAAAGGAACAATCGATATACCAGCTCGCTGCTGTTGAGTGTGTATTGACACAGTGAAGTGGCGGTCGATGCTCGTGATGCTTTGTCGATCGACATTGATCAAGTGTCGGTCGATGCTCGCTGCAGACTTATCTTCCTCGTTTTTTTTACTTGAACTAAAATAAATACGAAAATCAGTAAAAACAAAAATTAAACTAAGTTAAATTGGGGTCAAAATTTATTACGACGGAAACAGTGTTCTAAAGTAACAAAAGAATGTTTTCTCTCTTCCAAGTAAAAAAAACAAGAAAGAATCGTGTCCGAGCACCTCATGGTCTTGTTCATCTCAGCGTCTCGTCAAAAACGGGAAACAAGATTAGCTCAAAGCCTCATTATCTATGGGCAACGAGACACAAGCCATGTCTTGTCGCAAATGGGGGAAGAGACCAGCACCGAGTCTCTTCTCGCACGGGCGACAAGACTAACAACGAGTCTCATCGCCCATGGGCGACGAGACAGGAACCATGCTCGTCGCCCATGGGTGACGAGACCCACACCAAGTCTTGTCGCCCATGGGTGATGAGACAAGAGCCATGTCTCATCACACACGAGCGATGAGACATGGCTACAGTCAACGAGATTATCTCTGCTTTGTCACTCTCTCCTTCGCGACCTTACTGTACTGATTCTCGTTTCGTCTTGATTAGAGTTTTCGTTGAATTTTTGCAATAAAAATAGCAAGGACTTGTCTTCTCGTAAAATTTTGAATCAGTTGTATAAAATGATAACTGCTAACTTAACACCATTGTTATCCTGACTATACGAATGATTTTATTATTTCACGGAACAACCGGTACGGAAACAAGCATCGTATGAAAAATGATTTCTCCGAAAGAAATCATAAAAATACTTAAGTAATAAAACAGCCCGAAAAGGTGTAAAGCGCAACAAAAGGCCTATTTACTATTCTAGACGAGAATGAGCCCGATTACAATGATGGTTTACCTCATTTTCACATAAACCAACCAATACCATCTAGTTAAATATCAGTTAACGTTCTAAACATTAAAACCAATCCAAATCTTCGGTTGTCGGGATTCAGATTTGATCTTTTTGATTAGGTGGTGCAACCTTGATCGAGTTGCTGTCCCTGAATGCACTTGAGGATGGTATGGGGATAATCTTAAGCTTTCTCGGACTCGTGTGGATCCAACAGGAAGCATGTTAAACCTAGTGCCTGATGCTAACGACGATTCTATCGAAGATAGGCGGTGAAATTTAGGATGATATTTCGTGTGGAACCAATGAGGAGTATAAGAACCAATGAATGGTCCCACAAGGGCTGCATCTTTTCCTGGACAAAATAAAACTTGTTAGAAGCATATGTGTAATCTGTTTTCAAAACCTTTTGCTTCTTTTCCAACAAAGCCTTGGTGGATGAATGGAATCGATCATGATGTGGGATATTCTCCTAGCTGCTTCTTCTTTTATATCCAAACATCGTGCTCCTTCAATTATTTAACAAACGAGTTAAAGGTAACAAGATCTCACAAGGTGTTTCTCTCAAATTGTTTGTATCTCTCGCAACTGATTCTTTAGTGAATATCTCCAAGTTCCAAGGGAACTAACAATCAATTTCAGTTCCTTTCTCCAAAGAATCGAATGGTAAATCAAGAAAAGAAGAAGAAGATAGAAAGATTACATGATTTTTTTCGAAGACTGACTTTACCAAGCTTGAGATTGGATTTCTCCTCGGTCTGATCAGAATTCTCTTTGATCCCTTTTCTTTTTTGATTTTTTTTCTGTTTCTCTTTTTTTTTTAATACCAGGTAACCAAGCTGGCTGAGTCTCATTACAACATATAGAAAGAGAAGAGTTGTTTGTGAAAAGATGAGAAGATGGATAGAAATAGATACCCAAACCTTAAGTGGTATCAAGGCCACTTGAGGTTTCGGTATCTATTTCTATCCATTTTCTCATCTTTTCACAAACACTTCTTCTCTTTTCTATATGTTGTAGGGAGACTGAGCGAGCTTGGTTACCTAGTAATGAAAAAAAAGAGAAACAGAAAAAAAAACAAAAGAAAATCGAAATAAAGAAAAATAAAAAAGGGATCAAAGAGAAATTTGATCAGACACAGGAGAAATCCGATCTCAAGCTTGGTAAAGTCAGTCTCTGGAAAAATTCTTGCAATTTTTCTATATTCTTCTTCTCTCGCTTTACCATTTGATTCTTTGGAGAAAGTCACTGAGATTGATTGTTAGTTCCCTTGGAACTTGGAGATATTCACTAGAGTTATCATTTGCTAGAGATACAAACAATTTGAGAGAAACACCTTGTGAAATCTTGTTACCTTTAATTTGTTTGTTAAGTAATTGCAGGAACAAGATGTTTGGATATAAAAGAAGAAGCAGCCAGGAGCAGATCCCACACCATGATCGATTCATTTATCCACCAAGACTTTGCTGGAAAAGAAGCAAAAGGTTTTGAAAACAGATTACACATATGTTTCTAATAAGTTTTATTATGTGCAGGAAAGGACCCTTGTGGGACCATTCATCCATGTTCCTTGGTCGTTTGTGTTTATCGGTTCATTTGGTGCAAGGCCTATCCAATCTACCAATTTTAGAGTATAATCCCTTGAGAGATTTTTATCATTATATTGTGTGCAATTAAAAAGAGGATAAAAGATGGTATTACATTTGTTATTATATGATAGTTTGTTATGAAAATAGTCGCTAACCCCAGATACTTAGGTACAATCTGGCTACTGGCACAATGTGCTTTTGGGTATTAAATACTCCAACTTTACTAAAGCCAAAATTATGTATTTTGGCATTTCTTGTTTATTTTTTTTGTATTTTCACTATTTTGGCTTTGGATCTGAGTTTCCGTATGTAGTTCCAAGTTTTTGGATAAAATAGAGTTATATATTTTCATTTTCATGTGCTCGGTTCTTTTTTTATTTACTGATACAATTCAAATTGTTAGAATGCTTTACGGATACTACTAAAACTTCATATATCCAAATAAAGTTGTGAAAGAAGAGAGATAAAGTAAAATAAAAATATCTTTAACATGTGAATGTTGTTTAAAGTACAAAAGTCAATTGTTAGAGTTAGCTACTGGGATGGAATAAAAAGGAAGTGAAAGAGTTGAGAAAAATATTGTGTAGTTAGCATTATTTTTTCCTTTCATTTAGAAAAATTATCTTGATAGTCAAATGTGTCATAGAGTGAAACAAAAGTGGACAAAAATTATTCATTCTGTAAATCGCTCTTATCATTAAAAAGACATGGTTTTAGTTTCGGAAAAACTACTGTGCTGATTGGGTGAATATAATCATAATACTAGTCTCTTAGAATATCATATATTATATAGAATGAAATATTCGTTAAATAATGTTATCAGATCACTATTGCCATATTATAGTTTCTCACTATAATATTAAACTGGTGCAACCTCAGCCGGTTTATGGAATACGTTGTGTTTTTCTTTGGAATAATGTTGAATTATTTCAAAAAAAAAAAAACTTTTACAAAGTGATTCTGTGGTATAGAAACTTACAAATAACTCATATAAAAACATACGAACTTAATCTGGATCCGAACCAAAATGAGAGAGCAACTCGGTACTGGCTGTCACCACTCCTCGTCAACAGACACAAGCGATTTCTTATGGACTCATCAATAAGCCTTATGGAATACGTTTTTAAAATAAGATATAATCTCTTAACTGAAATTATAGTTCTGGTGTAGAAATACGTCGTGAACCTAGATACTTAGGTATAATATGGATATTGGCACAACGTGCTTTTAGATAAGAAATACTTTAACTTTACTATTGCCAAAATTATGTATTTTGGCATTTCTTGTATATTTTTGTATGTTCACTTTGATTTCAGTTCAAACTCTCCATAAAAGTGATTACAAAGCATTTCATATGTTAGAAATGAACTCACTTTGTTCAACTGCTTGATAGCATTCTTGGATTCGAATTAGCTCTCTCATCTCTTTGAACCTAATTCTTCCCAATGTCTTGGTCAAGATATCCTTGCCTTGCTCACTTCCTGGTATGTGTTCAATGCCGATCAGTTCCTTGTCGATCAGTTCCTTGCTGATCAGTTCCTTTTCAACACATTTCCGAATGAAATGATATCGTTTGTGAATGTGTTTGCTTCGACGGTGGAACACTGGATTCTTGGTAAGTGCAATGGCAGATTTGTTGTCAACATATAATGTTGTCTTCACGCACTTCCTTCTTGTGATTCCACCCATCAATTCTCGAAGCCATATCGCCTATTTTGCAGCTTCTGTTCCAGCCATTAGTTCAGCTTAGCGGGATGACAATGCCAGTGTTTTTTGCTTCTGTGAACACCATGTTATTGGCGTTTCATCATAGAAAAACAGATGCCATGTCGTGCTCTTTTCATCATCTTGATCGGTGTTGTGACTGTTGTCGATGTACGCATTGAGTCTTTGAGATCCTCCTTGTTTAAACATCAAACCGTATCCGACTATTCCTCGCAATTACCTTAGCACATGCTTCAATGCATTGTTGTGTGACTCACGTGGAGAATGCATATACCTACTTAGCATTCCAACCGAGAACGCTAAGTATGTTCTTGTGTGTAAGAGGTACCTCAGACATCCAATCCTTTGCATGTAGAGAGTTGCATCAATCTCGGGTTATTCAAGTGCTTTACACAATTTCAAACCAAATTACATGGGTATGTGCGTTGGATTGCAAGTGTCCATCCCTGCTTCCACTAATATCCTTAAGGTGTATGCTTCTTGTTTGATTTCTATTCCTTTAGAACTTTGATTCACTTCAATACCAAGAGAATATGTGAGTATTCCAAGATCAGACATCTCAAATTGTCGATATATCGACTCTTTGAAGTCCATGATCGTCATTAATGAGTTTCCGATGATAAAGAGATTGTCAACGTATATGGAAAGTATCAGTATTTTGCTTCCTTCTTCCTTTTGTTATACTGAGTTTTCCTTGGAGCACTTCTGAAACTTCAAATCTTTCAATACTTGATCAAGTTTCGTGAGATATCAAATAAAGTCTCACATTACAAGTTAGACAAGGAGTGACTAATATATAAAGAGAAGTCCAACTCTAATTAGTATGGGAACTTTTGGGAAGGAATCAAAAAGTAAATCCCTGCGGGCCAACTTCTTAGATCCAAAGTGGACAATATCGTACTAATTGGACAATAAGAGTTGGACATGGCCTTTCAAGATACCAACAATTGGTATCAGAGCGGAATGATGAGAAATCTGCAAGACAACCAAAAATACCCTTCGAGATATGAATGGTGCCCTTTCGAGATATGAATGGGCGGTATGTGGCAAAGATCAAGTCAGAAGATCATGGAACCTATGATGTTGTGAGAGAAATATTCTCAAAGGAAACCATACGATTACTGGTACAAGGTGGTGCCAATATGTTTCGCTGAAAGAAAAACCACGAGATGAGGGTGGTCCTTAGTTTGAGGGAGAGAATGTGAGATATCAAACAAAGTCACACATTGGAAGTTTAGAAAGGGAGTATCTAATATAAAGAGAAGTCCAAGTCTAATTAGTACGAGGCTTTTTAAGAAAGAATCCAAAAAATAAATTCTTAGACCCAAAACAAACAATATCTTACCATCAATAGGACAACTAGGTGTTTTCCTGCACCATGTGCAGCAATAAAAATTTTAAATTTAAATTATATTTTAAAAAGTTTTAAATTTTATTATTATTTTAAATAATATTTTAAAATAAATGTTAATTTACTTGAACCTAAAATTAAAATTAAGATAAATTAAAAAACAATTTAAAAAAAATTATTAAAATATTTTTTAAAATTATAAACTTAGATATATTTTTATCTATTTCTTTGGATAAATATATTAAATCAACTTGTATAAAATTAAATAAAAATTATATAATTATCAAAAAAATAAAACTAATGATATTTTTAAAATTTGTCGATATAAAAAATAATGGTATTACGATTAAAAATTATAATTTTAAACAAATATCGTAGAAAAAAATTGAAAATATATTTTGGTAGTAAAAATAAATAATATTTCAAAATAAATAAAATATTATTATATTATTTAATGTCGTATTTGAATAGATTTACTTTAATGATGATATATATTCTACTATCATATTTTAAAAGCCTTACCAAAAATATAAATCATCATTAATTAGAATCATCCATGTCACATTTAGCTATACGCCATGCCATGTAACATTTGTTTTGTAAAATTGATTGTAGAGATGACATGTGTCAAAATCACTTTGCAAATAATGTCTAGAGGATAAGGGTTGGACATGAGCTTTCACATCACAATCCCAACAAGCATTATGTCTTAGACAATCATCGAACGAAGAAAGTATATCCACAAAAGTCCATTCAAGAATATGAATATATATATATATATATATATATATATAAGTTTACTTCTTCCATGTGTGATTTTTTTTAATTTAGTGTATCCTTAGAAATTTATCAGTTTTTACATAACTTAATCATAATATCTTTTAATATTTTTATTTGAAATAAAAAATTCTAACATTTTATTAAAAATATTTTAGAATTTGTTTTAAATATATTTCCAAAAATAGTCAATTTAAATTTTAGTTATCATAAATATAATTAGAAACTAAAATTTAATTTTGTTTTGATTTATAGATGAAATTTAAAAATTACATAATATATTTTATATTTCATAATATTAAAAATTTAAATTTATTATTTTACAAAAAATAAATTTTATAAAGAATTTTCAAGATTTTGTTAGTAAGAAATATTTGTTTTCTAAAACTTTTCAAAAACCAACATCCACCAAAAAATAAATTTGATATTTTTAATAGTATTACAAAAAACTTATTTCTAACATGTAGGTCCAATTTAATTATATTTTCTTTATATATATATATATATATATTACATTTAAAAACAAAAAAAAAAATTATGTAAAATAGTATTATTATATAATAATGTTTTCTAAATAAATTTTGTTACAAAATACAAATTTAAAAAAATAAATGGTAATAATATTATTGACCACAAAAACATTATTATAAATTTAAATATTATCAAATTATATTTATTTGATGATAAATTTATTATATAAACTATAAAATTGTTGTTATAAAACGACTTATAACTTATTGTATCGAGAAATTTAAATAAAGGCGAAACTTTAAATTTGTAGGAAGAAGTTATGACTAATATAAGGTAATAATGAGAGAGAATGTATGTAAGAGGAAGAAGAGATGGTGTGTCTTTCGTCGAACACAAACGTCCGTTTATATAGAGGTTAAAGGAAGATGTTATTGTGTACACATAGTGACGGTGGACTCCACACAATGAATATTCACACGTAAATGTCAATCTTTGGTGATATTGATGTTTCATTCCTTCACGTTTATAACATTCCCCCTTGGAGACCGGTATCACTATTGTCTTTTACGTAACGTCTTTGTCGCCTCGTTAAAAACCATTCTAGGAAAACCGAGTGGAAAAAATCATAGTAAGGTAAAAAGAGTACAACCACGGAAGCTCCCCCTCAAATTAATAGTCATAAATCCTTATGATAACGCATTCCAATGTTATGGATGTATTTTCTGAATATTGAGGTATGAAGTGATTTTGTGAAGATGTCAGTTGCATTGTCGCATGATCGAACATATCTTATTTCAATCTCTTTATTATTCTCGAGCTCTTGAGTATAAGAGAAGAATTTTGAATGTTATTTTCTTCTTATCGCTTTTTATATATCATTTCTTCGTTTAAGCAACACATGCCGTATTATCTTCATATAGAATAGTTGGTTCCGTATGTTCATCAATACCATTGCTTGAACATATGTGTCGGCTTAATGATCTCAGTCATACACATTCTCTACTAGCTTCATGGAATGTGATGATCTCAGCATGATTTGAAGAGTTGGCCAGAGCGTTTGTTTCTAAGAACGCCAAGATATAGCAGTGCCTCTGATTGTGAAAATGTTTCTTGTTTGCGATCGAGCTTTTTGTGGATCTGAGAGATATCATGCATCAGCAAAACCAACCATTTGAGTTTTTGAATCTTTAGGATAAAATAAGCCTAAATCAATGGTCCCTTGAAGGTAACGAAAGACATGTTTAATTCCATTCCAATGTCTTTGTGTGGAAGAAGAGCTGAATCTTGCCAAGAGATTAAGAACAAATGATATATCAGGCCGTGTACAATTTGCAAGGTACATCAGTGCTCTAATTTCACTTAGATATGGTAGTACTTCATGACCAAATATCTCTTCTTTTTCGGTAGATGGTCGAAATAGATCATTTTCAACATTAAGTGATCTAACGACCATCGGAGTGCTAAGAGGACTTAATTTATCCATGTTAAAGCGTTTCAACACTCTTATAATATATGTTGATTAATACACGAATATACTATTTTTAGAATGCTCAATTTATTGGTCATGACAATACTTTGTCAGTTTGAGGTCTTTCATCTCAAATTCTCATTTCGAATAGTATGATGCATTTTGTATTTCCTTTTGAGCTCCAATAATATGAAGATCATCAATATACACCACGGTTATCATAAATTTGGTTGTTTTCTCGATGAAAACACGTGGACATATAGGATCGTTCATATATCCTTCTTTCTTAAATGCTCACTGAGAGGGTTATACCAAATACGCCAAGATCGCTTTAACCCATATAATGATCTTTGCAATTTAATTGCACATAACTCTTTAGTTTTGGAAGTTAATGCTTCTAGCATTTTAAACCCATCCGGAACTTTCATGTAGATATTAGTATTAATGATCCACATAGATAGGTTGTAACAACATCCATGAGACACATCTCGAGATTTTTATCAGTTGTTAGACTCATCAGGAATCTAAATGTGATTGCATCCATAACAGGAGAACATGTTTGTGACTGTTGGGATTAAATCCTTTGAACCGAGAATCGGTCTAACAATGTCATAAAAAGTAGTCAATCAAATTCTAGTAAAGTTCATAATATTTTTTTATATAGGTGACCAAGCGTATATATAATAACCATAATATATTAACATGAAATTATCGATATTATTATGGTGATAAAATTATTTCTCTTAAATCATTAAACAAATTATGCGGCCGCACAGCGAAGCCAATAATTATAGTGTATTTAGCAATCAAAGTTTATTAACGAGGCGACATACCGCCAGCATTACTATAGGTAAATAATAGTAAATTAAAACAACCACTATAAAATAATAAATAGTAATATAGGTGGTATACTGGCTATTATAGCGTGGTATATATGATACATATAAACTTTACCGAACTGCAGAGTGATCGTGACAACGGGAGAGAATGTATATAAGAGGAAGAAGAGATGGTGTATCTTTTATCGAACACAAACGTCCGTCTATGTAAGAGGTAAAACGAAGAAACTATTGTGCTCGCATAGTGATGGTGGGTTCCACACAATGAATATTCACACGTAATTGTCAATCTTTGGTGCGTATAATATTGACGTTTTATTTCTTCACGTTTATAATAATTGTAGTATAAAAAGAAAACTGCACTTCCATGCGGATCAAAATCTAGTATATTTTTATAAGTATAGACTTGTGTAAATATTTTTTATATGTGTATAGTATAAAATGTGGATCAAACGTTTTATGTGTATGATTTTCAGATGTGTATCAACCTCAAAATATAAAAGGCTATCTAAATTTAAGTCATGTTTGTAGTCAATTAGAAAAATGGATATAATATGTAGACAAAATTCTATCTTATTAAAACAGAAGTACAAAATGAGATTGTTTGGATAGATGAATAGCAATTTAAATAGGACGTTTTTGGAAACATTGATAGCAGTTTAATTGAGAACTGTTTGGAAACATGGACAGTAGTATAAAAATAATATAATATCATTTTAGTAATTACATTAAGTATATTACCTTAACAATAAATCATATAATTAATTATATTTACCTTAATAATACATCAAATCATTAATTATATTACCATAAAATTAATAATGCAGATTTTTATTTATTTGTTAATCCCCTAGACATTATTTGTAAAGTGATTTCACACATGTCATCTCTACAATCAGTTTCACCAAAACAAATGTGACATGGCATATAAAATTGATGACATGGCTTATAGTTAAATGTGACATGTACAACTACATTTTATGTGTTAATTTTAATTTTGGTAATTTTTAAGAATATAGTAATAACAATAAATCATCATTAAAATAAATTTATTCAAATCTGTCATTAAGTAATATAATAATAGAAATACAAAATATTTTAATTTTTTGTAATATTATTTAAGTATATATTTTTATAATCATATAATTTTATTATTAAACAATATTTTCCAAATTTCTTACAATCTTTTTTTAAATTAAAATTTTAATCGTAATATATTTTTTTATATCTACAAATTTTATAAATTCTCTTTAGTTTTATATTTTGCTAATTATATAAAAATAATATCATTTTTTGTATTTTATACAAGTTAAGTTAATATATCTTAACCAAAAACGTAAATGAAAATCTACCTAAATTACAATTTTAAATAAAAAATTATATAATTTTAAATAAATTAAATTATTTACTTTATCTTAAATTTATGTTTAACTAAATTAATATTTATATTAAAAACATTGGTATTAAAATAATAAAATCTAAAATATTAACAAAATTTATTTTTAAATATAATTTAAATTTAAAATTTTATCGCTGCACATGGTGCAGGAAAACACCTAGTTAATATTAACTATGGTGCAAATTATAAAAATCAAAAATGTAAAATAACCGAGTTTTGCATATGGTTAATAGTTCGGTTTAATCTGTTTTACTAAAATTTTCTTTTATCTTATTTCGAATCAATGAAAAATTACGTAGCAAAACACATAATTCAAAGGCAGAGTTTATGTAAACAAAAAAATAACTTAAGTCAAAATAACTAAAATATATTGCATTTATTGTCACTTAATGTTTAACTCCATATAACTATTTTACTAAAAAAATCTTTATATTTCTCTTATTTTAGCCAAACATATAGAAAGAGTTTTTTAAAAAAAAATATTTACAGAATTAATCAGGTATAGACATGATTAATAGACATTCTTGTATTCATTCATGCAGATGTTGTTTCTTTCGGGATCATTTTTGTTTAAGGTCTTGAAATTAGGCTCCACTTGGATATTATAAATTTATGTGTGGAGTTCGAGTTGTGTCATCTCGGGTCTGAACGATTTTGATTTTGATGTGTTGGAACATGAAAACATTTAAATAACCAATGTATTTAAAACGAGTTCCAATATTTGTATCAAAAATAATTGTATTACATGATTGAGTCAGATTTTTCTGAGTACAATAAGTTATACGGCGACACATCTAAAACATATAACACTAATCATGAAAAACGAATATCAATGTCTAAAAATGGAAAAATGAATACCCGCGCAGGCGCGCGGGTCAAGCTCTAATCCCCTATATATTAATGTCACCACGAGAATGACTTTCAGAATCCTTAGAAAAAATTTGGTACATCTAAATAGAGATTATATTTTTATTAAATTAACATTCATATTGATTAGTAGTGCATAAAAGGATACTTTACATTCTTTCCTAAAATAAAAGCTACGGAATTACCTAATATGATTAACATATATGTGACAATTAATGTTTTGAATAATAAAGATTTTATAATATTTTTTGTATCCTTCATCATTTTTGTTTAATTTATGTTATTAAAAATATTAAACAACCATATTAACCATATAATAAACAAAATCTGTAATTTTCTATATTTTGAATTTTTCAAAACGACTATAAACTAGTAAAACAGTTAAAATCTTTACAATGAAAAATTAATGGGAACAATGTTTTTATTTTGTGATAAAAAATACAAATGATCATAAAATCATATGAATGTGAAGTTTCATTTAATAGATATTCATATTACATATATATACATATGTACTTTAATATTTTTTAAATTAAACTATATATCATATAAAATACATATGTGTTAATTATATACTTAGATGGACCATTACAATATATTTTGGTATACACGTGTCATTCAAACATATTTCGATAGCCACATGTCATTACAACATATTAATATACTATTTGATAACAATTTATGTATCTTCCATCATTTTTTGTTCAATTTTATATTTTTAAAAGAAATTTAACAATCACAAAAATATATAATAAAATTAGATTTTTTTCTTATATGCTATATTTTGAGTTTTTTTAATATAAATTACTAAGATTTCTAAAAAAATCTATGTTGAAATTTTTTTATCAATGGTTTAACTTTTTATTATAACAAGATACAAATGATCATAAAATTATATAAATATGAAATCACATTTAAAATATATTCATATTATATACATATACACATTTATTTCAATATCGTTTAAATTAATATATATAAAATACATAAACATGTTAATTTCAAAATTTATATTAAGTTGGAAACCTCGGTTAATAAATATTCATATTAGTAAAAATAATAATATTTTGTTACAGAAAATATAGAATGTTAATAAAATCTTATGAGTATCAAGCTTCAATAAATGAATATTCATATTAAAATATATTATATATCTATGTTAATATCATTAAATTTTAATTATATACTATATAAAATAAATAAATAGTTTATTTTCATTTTTATCAACAAAAGTATTGTATTTTTATTTATGTTCTTACTCTAATTTAGTTATATGCGTAATAGTTACTCGCTCTTCAATTATTCAATATATTTATTATTGTATAATATATAAATTAACACAAAATAAATAATAATATTATAAATAATTTGTATACATAATTAATGTTCATTTCACGCAAGCACAGAGCTCAAATGTTATTTAATCATATTATTTCAAAAATACAATTCGTTGTATCGAAGTGAGATGGTGAATTATAACATTCAGATGATCATTGAAACTCAATATAAATTAAATAGGTTTTAAAAAATATCAATAAACATGGCCCTACTAATCAACCAAAGTTAATATTCAATGATTATTAATCTATAAATTTCACCTTGCGCATGTACGCGGGTAATCACCTAGTATACTATTAAAATTGAAGTACATTTTAGAAATAACCCTTAGAGCAAGGCCATCAATTAGAACATCTAATGGGTTCTTAAGATTAAATTAGTAGTTAATAAGATGATTTGACAAGTTATGAATCTTACTTAGTGTAATTAGTTTTTTCTTCCTCCAATGGGAGAACCTCATAGGGGTTCTTAAATTTTTTTTTAATCAAACATAATTATTTTTAAAACTAAAAGCATACGTTTTTTTAAAAAAGACATAAAAGCATATTAAAAATACAAATACAAATAGTAAACGAGGAAAAGCGGATTAGTTGAAATTTTGTTTTGTTCCAAATTTTTGCCATATATTCTCAACCAAATCAGCTTTCAATTGTTGATGTGTTGTTTTATCACGAACTCGATTCCGAATGCTCATCATGTTGCCGAGATTTGAAGGCATATCTGTAGAATACGTGAAATCCACTTGTGAACGTCGGTTTGATTCAGATTGTGCGAAATCTGATATATCAAACTGAGTGTACCCATCTCGTTCGTCTTCTACGATCATATTATGTAGAATGATACATGCTCTCATTATCTTCCCAATTTTTATTTTATCCCATAAAAGAGCTGGTCTTTTGACTATGGCAAATCGAGCTTGCAAGACCCCAAAAGCACACTCGACATCTTCACGTACAGCTTCTTGATGTGTAGCAAATAAAGATGCTTTCGGACCTTGAGGAAGTGGAATAGATTGGACAAAAGTAGCCCATTTTGCATAAATATCATCTGTAAGATAGTAAGCCATATGGTACTCGTGTCCGTTGACAATGTAATTAACTCTTGGAGATCGACCTTGTAATATATCATCAAAAACCGGTGATCGATCAAGAACATTGATATCGTTTAATGTACCTGGAGGTCCAAAAAAAGAATGCCATATCCAAAGATCTTGTGAAGCTACAGCCTCTAAAACAATTGTTGGCTTTCCTGATCCACGTCTTTATTGACCTTTCCACGCGCTCGGACAATTCTTCCACTCCCAATGCATACAATCGATGATTCCTATCATCCCGGGAAATCCGCGTATCTCTCCAATATCGAGTAGTCGTTGAAGATCTTCTGGCGTGGGTCTTCTTAAATATTCATCTCCAAATAAATTTATGATTCCTTGAAAAAAATGTTCCAAGCATAAATGCGCGGTGGTCTCACCAAGTCGGAGGTATTCGTCGACCGCATCAGCTGGGCAACCATATGTCATCATACGAATTGCTGCTGTTGCTTTTTGTAACGGAGTGTGACCTAACCTTCCAGTAGCATCTCTTCTTTGTTAAAAATATGGAATTTCAGCGGAGAGTCGATCAACAATACGCATGAACAAGTGTTTGTTCATACGAAACCGGCGTCAAAACATGTGAGAAGGATATGTTGCATCTTCACTAAAATAGTCGTTCCATAACTGGATGTGTCCTTGTTCTCTTTGTCTTTCAGTGTAGGCTCGTTTCTTTTTTGACGTAGCCGCTTCTTGATGATCACCATGATGAATAAGAAGATTTTCGAATTGTTGATCAAAAATTTGGTCGAATTTTTCATCCATGTCTTCGAAATTATTAGAAGAAGATGCCATTTAGAAGATATTAAAAAAGAAATGCCAAGAAAAATATGATGAAACAAAATTATAAAGAAATAAAGAAAGAAGCAACAATGAGAGATTGTAGGTGCTATGAAGAAAACATGAGACTTTGCATTTGCTCTTGCTCTCTCTCTCGTGTTTGTTGTTGTTACAATTTATGGGAGATTGTTGTTTAAACATTCTTGCTACAATTTATAAAGAAAACATGATACAAATTATTGTATGCATCACGAGATACAAAGTCTGAAAGATTGATACAACAACACAAGAAGCAAAAAGACAACAACATGTGAAGCAAAAAGACAACAACAAAGACTGGAAGCAATAAGACAACAACATGAGAAGGAAAAAAACAACAACAACGACTGATTCTTGTGGCCACCAGTGGTGTCTTTTTGGGTCACATGATTCTTCTGTCCCACGTTTTGTTACTGTCTTCCACCTGCATACATTACACAACATAACATACAGTTACTGTCCCACATACAAACCCAGCAAACTAACTCTATATTACCCAACAGAACAAAACAACCCGAGAAACCAAACTAACTATAAAGCATTAAATGGAAACCAAACTCGAAATTAAGGATAAAAGAGAAACCAAACTAACTTGGCATACTAGCATAACAACATGTCAGTTATTAGTTTATTTTTCAACGCGATTTCAAGTTCACTAAGTGGCTCTATCTTGGCAATTAGGCTATCAAGCAGTTTCTGCTTGTTAAGCTTGTCCTTCAAGGCAAAGTCTTTTTGTCTTATCTCCCACATGCTCTGAAACTCTACTGCCTCTTCCGAAGTCCTTGGCTTGCCTTTTCCTTTCGCCTTTGCTGCTTTGACACCAACAGGCCGAGCCTCATCGTCTCCATGGAAACTTGGCACAGAGGTCGATGATTGTGCGGATTGGTCATCCAACTTTCTTCTTTTGGAGCTTACCTTGTCTTTGGTAGAAGAAGCTCCACACCATTTTTGATCATGGTGAAGCTCCAACCAGGCATGCTCGACTGTAAACTTAACCTTGTAGTCATTAAAGAATATCTCATGAGCCATCTTCAAAACATCATCCTCATTCATCCCACTAGTTTTAGCTTTCGTTGCAGCTTCATAACACCCAACAAACTTACATACGCCCTCGTTGATCTTTTCCCACCTTTGTTTACAGTGACTTGGCTCCCTCTTTTGCAAAGCAGAAAGCTTTGGACTTGATGCAACATAAGATGCAATACGTTTCCAAAACGCAATAGCCTTCTGCTCATTCCCCACGACAGGATCCTTGGAGGTGTTCAACCAAGCACTGATGAGTACTAGATCTTCAGTTGGTGACCACTTCCTTCTTTCTTTACGGTCAGACACGATGTGCTCATCTTCATCACATTGTGTACCGAAGACAGAAGCATCCGATGACACGAGTTCTACACTAGGTTTATAAGTGACAAAGGAGAAGGAAGTGTTTTGTTGTTGACTGTTTAAAAGGTTTTGAAAGCTACAAGGTTGACTAAATGGATCCGTGGGGAGGAGAAGGAAATAACAAAGGAGAATGAGAGCTTCTTTGTTTTTATGAAATAAAATTTCAGAGGAGAAAGAGATATGAAAGGAGATAGAGAGTTGGTCGATTTTATGTGTTAATGGAAAAGTTAATGAGAGTTAATGGCAAAGTTAAGTAGGTGTTAAATGTGTTAATGACAATCAATGTCCCTACCTTAACCGGCTATCAACCTAAAAATTCAATGTATCTACCTACAACTAAAACAACCAAGGAATTTATTCTAAATCCTTCTACGCAACTACCAACTACATGATCAATGTCCATCTAATCAATGTCTATCACGCATTGAAAGAACAGTGTACTTACCTCTTGCTTTGATGATGGTGAATCCGTTTCTGAGACCAATCCCCACGCTCAGCAACACCCACACAAGACAACACCTTACACAATCAACAAAGCAATGACACAGCAAAATGGGTGAGAAAAAGAGACTGAAACTAATCCAATTACGGATCACATTCATCAATCATATACATATCACATTCCAACTATATTGAGTAAAGCATATAGGTAAAACTATTCTATTTATGTATGTGATCCGATTGAACCACATTCCAATTACAGTTAAACCTATTTCAGTTACGGATCACATTCATCAGTCTCATGAATCATGTTCGAATTATGAATAAGGTTTGAGAGAAAACAACCACATCACATGAGTCTTTGCATAGAACATAACAAGGATCAAGCACACTCAATATCACAACAATATCACAACAACCCATATCGCAAAAAGAAACTTTTAAGAAAAAAATACACTTACACTCGGGATAAGAGACGTCGAAGAGGAGATTCGTGAAAGTGGAGGACTTTTGCTCGAAGAACTGGCGGAAGAGGAGCTTCGGGGAGGAAGTGGAACGATACCCTTTACGGATCCGATTAGAGGATGACGGAGCGAGAGACTTGACAGAGAAGGTGGACAGAGAAGACGAATCGAGAGAGGAGACGGAGCCAAAGAGAAGACAGAGCCGCAGAGAAGGCGGAGCGCCAGAGAATGATACGCCCTTAGATAGGATCACTCGACCGGATTGGATTGGATATGAACTCACGGATGAGAACTGGATGGATTGAAGGGTCGCACGAAGGTTGCGGAAGGCCTCCGATATTCCCGTCTTCAGTTGGCGCTTGATATGACTCACAAGTCCACCAAAGGAAGATAATCTAGTCGTCGCTTGATATGACTCACAAGACCAACGATTCGAGGTTTGTTTAACTTGGATATGACTCACCAAGAAAACAAGAAGAGTTCTTCAAAGAACAAAGAGTTTAACTCAAAACTAAGATGATAATCGAATGATCTTATTGCTGAAATGAGGTTACATATTTATAGTAACAAAAGGTATGTGAAAGGACTTAGAGTTTTGTGGAAAAAGATGAAAAATAGTCAAAATGACTCTTTGGTTCTTGATCTGGTCGAATGACCCTTGGTGTACTTGTCCAGGTTCGTCCGAATCTAGTCTGGTCAACAGATGACCCTTCGGCTACTGTCCAGGTTCGTTTGTACCCAGCGGGTGTACTGCGGTAAGGAGCAGGACGTACTGTGGTGTGTCCGTGTGGGTGTTGGATGAACTTTCGTGAACGGATGAACAATTTAGATGAACCAAATCTTCAGAGAGCTTAAGTATCCTTGCTTTAGAGAGATTAGAAGGATCGATCATCATGAAATCTTCAATCTGGTCGGAAAAGTCATGTTCATGTCCTTCGGGCCATGCGGTACGTACCAAACGGGTCAGAAGTGACGTGTTGCGTCCTAACTCAGGTTCCACTCGTTGATCCTGAGTTCTGGCTTGACTGCTGGTCTTAGAATGTCGAATGGGTCGGGAAAGACTTGCTGTGGGACAGTCGATTCGTTCATTAGGTCGTGGTTCCAGCCTTAGGTCATTTCCGGATGTACGCGGGTTGATTCTGTAAACGGCACTGTTCGTTGATCTGGTACGGTCGGATGGGCGAACCTCGGTTGAGTCAAGCTGGTCGACAAGATCGCCATCTTGAGCCGTGTCCATGATCCAAGCAGGTCGGTGCTCGAACCGGGTCGCATCATTCCCTCCCTCTTCAAAAGGATTTGACCTCAAATACATTTTACCTGAAACAAAAGAAAATGAATCAGACAAAAAGAATTTTGAAAACAAGTAAAATTTAATGAAGGATAAATTTGGAGAGAAACTTCCTTGGAGTTTTGAACTTATTTCCCTCAAGTATTTCCAATTCCATGTTCCAAGAACACAAGTGTGGTGTCGTTCTCCTCTGCTTGCTTCCATCTGAAACTGATCCTTTATATCCTGCACTTTCAAAACAACTAGAGAAACCACATCAAATCTGCGAAAGAAATAATCAAAGGGTTTCTCTATCCTTAAGACATCAAAAACAGGATCCAAGCTCTTAGGATAATCATCAAGCACGTGGGCAAGCATCAAGCAAGTAAACTGATCACCAAAAATTGTTTTATCAAGTTCAAAATTTGGCCAAGGTGTCAAACTGATAGGAAAAGCAAGAGACAATGCCAAATTTAAGAGATTTTCTTCATGAACGAAATCAAAATGATCTTTTGGTCTAAGCAATTTCGGTTCATGCTTGTTCCTACACCAAATCTCTTTCAAAGCACAGCTCAATGAAAAAAATTCATGAAAAGGTTTGAGCAAAACGTGTTTCAACCAAATAAGAATATGTTTTCTCTTTGAAATTTTCGGTTTCAAAAC
This sequence comes from Moricandia arvensis, assembly GCA_905132765.1. Taxonomy (NCBI): domain Eukaryota; kingdom Viridiplantae; phylum Streptophyta; class Magnoliopsida; order Brassicales; family Brassicaceae; genus Moricandia; species Moricandia arvensis. Next base: position 106,832 of record CAJHQP010000200.1, on the reverse strand, counting down.
ATTTTCATGAAGAGTAGAGACAATCAACTCATGATCCTTACAGTGCTTTTGGTTTAGACAGGAGAATGACTGAGGAAACACCTTTGGTTCAGGGAGGATCGGTTTTGGCTCAGGACGCTTCTTTCTTGGTCCTGAATCTCCTTTAGAAATCTGGTACTCGCGGATAGACGGATTGAAGAACCTATGATTTGGAAAATTCATAACTTCTTCATCCGTGAAGCTTTTCATGCGATTCCAGGCCTCAATAAATCCTTTTTTAGTTGGCTTTCCGAGAAAATTAGATTCAAGACAAAAGACCTTCTGTTGGCCGAGATATCCTTCTTGGAGTGAACCTCTGTCGCTGACATCTCCAAGGTAGCCGGTTTCAACAAAGCTTCTCCAAAACTCATGTTGGGCACGGTCAATGCTTTCATTTCTCAGAGGCTGAACCTGTATTTCCTGGATACTCAAAACAAACACTAAAATACCAGGATCAAATGTGCAAGACAAATACTTGTTCAAATCATGAATCAAGATATCTTTTCCAAGAACAAGTAGCACATATTTCAGCCTGTCAAGATGCACATCAAAATAAACATTACAGAACAAAATTTTATCACGATATGCAACAATAGTATTCATTCCTAAGACGGGCATATCCTGCTCAACATCTGAACACACAAGCTTAAGTTCAGATTGAGAATTAACTATCAAAGACTCAAGATGTTTTTCAAAGAAAGTGTTGTAAACCACAATATCATCAAGGCTCAAAACAACACAATTATCTTGAAATGATCTCAGAAAATGCCAAGTCTTATCAGTTTCAAAACACATAAGATCAGGCTGCAAAACAAAATCACAAGAATCAAGATCACAAAAATAATTTTCAGTTCTAAGTGATTCATGTTCTAGCAACTTCTTAACGAAAATTTCGTTCAAGGCACAAGAGGATGCAAATAAATCATCAGTGATCAATGCATGTCTAGAAGAACTCAGATCAAAACTATTTTCTTTGAAAACAAACGAATCAAAAGATTTTCTAATACAAAAGTCAGTTTGTTTCAAATCAATCTCAAGAGACTTTTCAAAATGATCAAAGCCTTTGCTATGCTTCAAGAACTGATCAAAGGTCAAAATAATTCCAGAGTTGATGCCTTTATCATTTTGAAAACGTTTATGATCAAGAAGTTCATCAGGTTTTAAGATTTGAAAAGAATTAATCATGTTATCAAAAACAAAATTTGAAACACAAAATTCTTTCATCTTTTCAAGACCAAAACGAGTTATATCATGAGTACTGATCTTGACAAGCATATCAGGCAGATAATTAATCAAATCAGGTTTCTCACGGTGCTTGTGAAGATCAGGAGGCAAAGGGGCGGGAGATGAAAGAGCAGTAGTTGTGTCGGGGTCAAAGCAAAGATGATTCTCCATAGCAATGGATGTGATGCTTGTTGCTTCTTCATCAAAGACTGGATCAGGTTCGTCCTCCACATCAAAGATAGGATCTGGACCATCATCCAAAGATATCCAAGTGCCAAGACATGGGCATTGATGTGGATAGTCCAGTGGCTCTTCCTCAAAAACCTGTGGAGACAAAACAAGACTACTCGGAAGCTCCGGTTGCAAAATAATTAGTTCTACATTAGCTTGCTCATTCTCAAACACAAACTCAGGTTCAAGAGAAGGAAGATCACATTTATCCTCACAAGTGATCAAGCTTTCAATTATCTCTTCCTCATATTCATCAAAGGTAGGTAAAGAATCTGAAAAAAATTTAAACTCTTCAAAATTGTTTTCAGATTTACCTTTGGCTTTCTTGCTGATGAACAAGGATGGCTCAGCTACTGGAGCACGTGTGGAAGTGCTCTTCTTTTGGCTCTTGTTGACGTCCTTGAGGGCTTTGTCCACTTCCTTCACAAAGTTTTCACAAAATTGTTGGACATCAAATTGAAAAGGTTGCCTCTTTGGATCAGCCACATCTATGCTTGTTTTTCTCCTTATAGGTGGCTGTTCCTGCACACTAACAAACTCATCAAAATAATCCCAAGGGATATTTAAAAGGGGTTTGAGAGTTAGAATTTCGTTGGGGTTTCTCCTTGTTACTCTTCTTGAGAAGACCAAACATCATAACCTGAAAATCTCAACACCAGAAGTTAGGAAATAAATCCTCACACTCTCAATGTGTTTATCCTCACCCACACACGTGTTTCACTCTGATTTTTGGTGGTCACACACACGAGTTTCCACTCTAAGTTCTAAGAGAACTGATCAAAGAATCCCAATGAACAACTCCAAGTAAACAAGAGGGAATTTCTCAAGATAGAAAGATAAGAGATTTTTGGGGTTTTGAAATCCGTTTTAACCTCCTCAAAGGCTGGATTTCTCCTCAGCCAGCAGGTTTTCTCTTCCACCACCAATCCACAATCAAACTCTTGAATCTTTTTTTTTTGATCGATATTTTTCTTTTTCTTTCTTTTCTTTTTTTTTATACTAGTGGATGGTAATGAGGGGCCCGGATTTAAGATAGATAGAAGAAGAAGTGTTTGAAGAAAATGGAAGATGAGAAAGATGGATGAATAGACAATACCGGAAGAGTGGCTCTGATACCAATTGATACGCCCTTAGATAGGATCACTCGACCGGATTGGATTGGATATGAACTCACGGATGAGAACTGGATGGATTGAAGGGTCGCACGAAGGTTGCGGAAGGCCTCCGATATTCCCGTCTTCAGTTGGCGCTTGATATGACTCACAAGTCCACCAAAGGAAGATAATCTAGTCGTCGCTTGATATGACTCACAAGACCAACGATTCGAGGTTTGTTTAACTTGGATATGACTCACCAAGAAAACAAGAAGAGTTCTTCAAAGAACAAAGAGTTTAACTCAAAACTAAGATGATAATCGAATGATCTTATTGCTGAAATGAGGTTACATATTTATAGTAACAAAAGGTATGTGAAAGGACTTAGAGTTTTGTGGAAAAAGATGAAAAATAGTCAAAATGACTCTTTGGTTCTTGATCTGGTCGAATGACCCTTGGTGTACTTGTCCAGGTTCGTCCGAATCTAGTCTGGTCAACAGATGACCCTTCGGCTACTGTCCAGGTTCGTTTGTACCCAGCGGGTGTACTGCGGTAAGGAGCAGGACGTACTGTGGTGTGTCCGTGTGGGTGTTGGATGAACTTTCGTGAACGGATGAACAATTTAGATGAACCAAATCTTCAGAGAGCTTAAGTATCCTTGCTTTAGAGAGATTAGAAGGATCGATCATCATGAAATCTTCAATCTGGTCGGAAAAGTCATGTTCATGTCCTTCGGGCCATGCGGTACGTACCAAACGGGTCAGAAGTGACGTGTTGCGTCCTAACTCAGGTTCCACTCGTTGATCCTGAGTTCTGGCTTGACTGCTGGTCTTAGAATGTCGAATGGGTCGGGAAAGACTTGTTGTGGGACAGTCGATTCGTTCATTAGGTCGTGGTTCCAGCCTTAGGTCATTTCCGGATGTACGGGGGTTGATTCTGTAAACGGCACTGTTCGTTGATCTGGTACGGTCGGATGGGCGAACCTCGGTTGAGTCAAGCTGGTCGACAAGATCGCCATCTTGAGCCGTGTCCATGATCCAAGCAAGTCGGTGCTCGAACCGGGTCGCATCAGAGAAGCCGAACCGATCGACAGAGAACAACCACCGAGAGAGAAGACGGAGTGAGACAGAGGATGGAATCATCGACAGAGGCGACGGACTGAAAGAGGAGATGGAGCGACAGAGACGACGACGGTGTTCGACCCGACGGAGTCCTCGAGAGATAAGATCGGGTGAGAGGTCGATGACTGAGTGAGACAGAGGACGGAGTCATCGAGAGACGACAGACTGACATGAAAGATGGAAAGACAGAGACGACGGTGGTGTTCGACCCGACGGAATCCTCGAGAGAGAAGATCGGGTGAGAGAGGAGACGAAGTGTTCGAGAGAGAAAACTTTCGTCAAGAATGATCCACAAACGAAAGAGAGAGACGCGAAAAATGGGCGGTCCAATGGCGAGGTGCCACGTAAGGGTTCTTTACCAATCCTAAAAAGCCCAAATTAGGCAGCGATTCTTTCTCTTTTTTATATTTTTCATTTATTTTTTTCATACTTTTCTTTACAACCCCTCTTTAGAAACTAGCGATGGAGGTGGTTCATGTTACCTTTTACAACTTGTACCACCGAGATAATAACTATATCAATTTTAGAACAATCATTTATTATTATCAAACAATAATTACATTTTTATTGATTCCGTCTTGGATCCATCTCTACGCCAAGTCCATCCATTCTTCAAAGTTAATCTCCCTCTCTCTATCTTCTTTTATCTTTGAGTCTTCTATTCTCTTTCTTTTCTGAAAGTCAGATTCTTTGTTTCTGTTCACGGTTCTGGTCAAAGTTTTGAATTTTTTTTTTCAAAGCCATGTACTTAAACCGTTATTTGATCTAGATGATTCAGGTATATATTGGTTCAAAGCTCATGGTGTGTTGAATCATTTATGAATTGTGGTTATTGTTGGAACTATTTTTATGGACATTATGAATAGTGTATTCATATGTCAAAAATGAGTTTTATGTGAATGAGAAATGGAGGTTTAATGTGTGTGATTTGAGAAAATTGTACAAAGTAGCAAATACACACATTGGATATTTGATTGGATTTGGGTTTTGATTTGTTAGTTGGACTTCATATTCATCAACTTAATCTTATAAACCAAATATGTGTTGATCTTTTATATTGATAAAATATAAAAAAAAATCCATTTTAAAATATATTATTTGTTTGATTTGGTCAAACAATAATAACTTTTAATCTTTAATTTCTTAGTCAAAATGTTGACAAGAATTAAACTCTCCATTAGTGCACCATGGAAGTTTCATTTCTATGTTGGAAATGTAACTTGTGCTTCTCATTATTTTTCTATAAAAAGGCTTGTTAGCATTATAGAAAAAAGACATCCAAGAGAATCTAAGACATTGAACAACAAAAGTTTACTCTCTCCAACTTAGAATAGTTATGCTAGTATTTTTTTTTGAGTCTGAGAGAGCAACACAAAATTAGGGTCGATAGATTCTGTTTTTCGGTGATGGTAAACAGAAACAATGCTGCAGTTGTATCCTGGGAATCTGAGCGCTATGCAACCGTCACACTACGGGGCGTTTAAAGATTTAAGGAAAGAGATTAATCATCTCGACTCTGCAATTCTTCTTTATTCATTTGTTTTGGTATTGTAATTTTGATTTATGTTCTTAATATCTTTATAAATATCAGTTGTCCCCATTGTAGTAAAATAAGGTTCCTATAGTTATCTATGAAAGTCTATAGGAAACAATAGAATTCATGATGTAATTAATATAAAATCATAAGCCTTCAGTGTTCTAAAGCTGTTTCTTTTTGCTGCAGTAAATGTGAAGAGAATGATACAACCAAAAAGAAACACTCGAGATCATATTAACCACGACAAAGATTCATTTAGTAATAGAACTTGCTTTTTAAAATCTCAAGTTTATTTGATAACAAAAAGAACCCTAAGGGTCACTTAAAAACTCAAAACATTATTGCTATTGCAGAATAAAAGCATGGCTTTTTGACGATGCAGAGTTATGCAATGATTAACTAAACAAAAATTTGATTCATCATCGGATGTGATTTAGTCAAACACATAAGAGACCTGTCACAATCACTTTGAGCAAGATTTTGGCAAAAGAATAATCTTAGGAAAATGGCATAAGTTTATGAAAGAGAAGATGGTGGATATGTTTATGCACCAACTTACGGCTGCAAAAGATTCACCCAAACCTTTGTCAAACTCGAGGATATAAGCTAATGATCATATAGAATATATGGGAATGCAGCAATCATAGTTACATTGAAGAACACAACACCTGGAGATACAAATGAGAAATAGCATAATAAGATAAAAGGTGAAAACCTTTTCACTACTGGCCATAGACGACATGTATGTACCTCTGCTTAAGCCATCTGGAGCTTTTTCTAAAAAATTTCAATTTTTCCTGCAAAAATATATTGCAATGACAGTTGATAAAATGTGCATGCCCATCAAATAGCAATGAAGATCGACCAATATTTAGCCAAAAATTTTGGTTCGAGCATTAGGCCATCTAATTAAATTTAGTAATTGATTAAATCTAGCCCAATATATGTTTAAAACATGTCCATTATTGTGTATTTTAAATTGGTTTTGGCCTTTTATAATAAGAAAGATTAGAGTTTGATTGGTACCGTCGTTAGACTAGCTGTAAGCTTTCTTATATCCAATCACAATAATAATTAAAGCATATAAAATAGCATTGGCGGCTTGTATCTGCTCTCTTTGATAATGCTCTTTAATGAAATTTTTAAAGGAGCATTCTAACCTATTAATTAACAATTACAAAACACCCTTATATATTTAACTAAAATTGTGAAGATAATACCATAATATTTTCTAAACTCTAATTATATCTACTACGTAATTTTTTTAGAAAAGGATGAAAAGAAAGATCTGTCCTTAGCCAAAAACAGACATCAAGAACTTCAAATTGAACGTAAGGTATGTTGTTGTTTTTATCTTATATAATTCATTGATCGTATATAATTACTTACTCACTCAAATTTGTGTTTTTGATACACATAAAAAACTGAGAAGGTAGCTGTGTTAGCTTGTTTCTGACGTAGAACAATTCTTTAGTTATTAGTTCATGTGTTTGCTTTTTAACATGTTGTTTTTATGCTCATGGTTTTCACGATAAACTTTGATATTTTTTTGTTTCTTATATTTTGAAGCACACTAAATAATAATACCGTAGTTAGATGAGCTGAAAGCTTTCTTATATCCAATCACAATAATAATTAAAGCATATGAAATAGCATTGGCGTTTGTATATGCTCCGTTTGATAATGCTCTTTAATGAAGGTTTTAGAGGAGCATTCTAACCTCTTAACTAACAATTACAAAAACACTCTTATATATTTAACTAAAATTGTGAAGATAATACTATAGTATTTTCTAACCCCTAATCATATCTAACCTTTATTATAAAAAGGATGAAAACAAAGATTTGTGCTTAGCCAAAAACAGCCATCAAGAACTTCAAATTGAACGTAAGGTATGTTGTTGTTTTTATCTTATATAATTCATTGATCATATATAATTATTTATTCACTCAAATTTGTGTTTTTTTTACACATAAAAACTGAGAAGGTAGCTGTGTTAGCTTGTTTCTAACGTGGAACAATGTCTTAGTTAAAATTCTTTTGTCCATTTACAAGCAACGCGCCCCACGCGCTCAACTAATTCTCTCCCCAAGGCGACAAAGTGAGATCTTCATCGTTCTCTCTCCACCAGCGTCGTCTACGGCGTCGGTCCCCACCTCCAGCCATGCCAAAGAAAAGGAAACAGAAGAAAGTAGTCCCTGGTTGTAGCCCCTCCGGCTCCAACGCTTCCTCCTCGCAAAGAACGTCTTCCCCCCCCCGAGGGTTATTTGACGTCTAGATCTGAGAAGCTAGCTGTCACCCCAGCTTCTCTTTCTGTTGCAGCTCAGTTGCCTGGCCCTTCCACCGCGCCAGCCAACTCTCTCCCTTTGGATCTTGTTGTACCAGCGCAGGACTCTGCTTCCGCTGCTGCTGCACACCTTGAAAACCCTAATGCCCAAATTTCAGAAACAATTGAAATTGTGTCAGAAGAAGCTGATCAGGAGACAGCAACTTCGAAGGGTCTTCAAACTAGTAACGAGCCTGTCGCTAAGCAACCTGTTGCCCCTCAGCCTCAATTGCCTGGACCCGTTTCCCAAACCGTCAGATTGCAAGCCTCTCTTTGGAAGGAAAAGGTGAAACCCAATGCTGGCAAACTCGATCCGGAGGGTAAGACATTTTTCTTGGAATCTGGTGAGACTTGTGTCACCATTCCAAACTCTGTAATTGAGAAGAACAAAAAGGCTTGGGATAGCTTCATCATTGGCCAGTTTTACGAAGGGGCTCCTTCGAGAGGTGCAGTCCATGCCATTGTCAACGGGATCTGGAGCAAACAGAGGCGTGACATCTCTGTCTCTAAGATGGAAGGAAACTCTTTTCTGTTCCGAGTTCCATGCCCAAACGCTAGTCGCCATATTCTTTCGCAATGCCTATGGCAAGTGGAAGGGCAAACCATGTTTGTGGCGAAATGGGCTCCTGGAGTCAAACCGGAAAAGCCAGCTCTAAAACGGTCCCTGTTTGGCTTGATTTTGTGGGAGTTCCTCTGCAGTTCTTTAATAGGGATGCTCTGAAAGAAATTGCTGGCCAAGTTGGTCATCCTATCTGCCTTCACCCCTCCACGGAAAACCTCACAAATATTGAAGTGGCCAAGGTGTATACGGTTATTGATCCCCGCAAACCCATTCCAGAAGCTGTTAATGCTCGCTTTGAATCGGGAGAGGTCGTCAGAATCACAGTTTCGAGCCCTTGGCTTCCTTCTTTGTGCAGTCATTTCTCTTCTGTAGGTCATACCATTTCAAAATGTCCTAACGCTCCCCCGAGATGTGATACCTGCCGGTCAGTTAAGCACTCTTCTAGCTCCTGCCCGCGCTTGAATCCTCAGAGCCAGCAGGTCCCTAAAAGGACTGGTAAGGCCCCTATTGCAAGCCAATTCCCTATTGTTGGTGCTCCAAGCAACCGATCTCTGCGCTCTCGCTTTGAGAAACTTCCTGCTGTTAAGTCTAAGCCCTTAACGACCAAGAATAGGACTCTAGCAGCAGTGCAAAAGCCCACAAATCCACGTGTTAACAAACCGCACTCTCCGTTGCTGCGGACATCGTCGGCTCCTGGTTCTTCTCTTCAGAATGGGAATTTTTGCATTGACCTCTGCGCTAGCCTGTTTGAATCTCCAAAAAGCCAGAACTCGGGTTCTCACATTGTTTCCTCAGACAAGGATGATGATGACCCTGACCTATCTACCGAGGGGTTCTCCAATGATGAGGACAACCCGTACGATGAGGGTGATAAATAGACCGCGGTGATTTCCCGGTGGTCTCGTAAGCAAGCAAAGAGTGAGAGTAAGGCCAGGGCTAGGGGCCCTTTAAACCTCTAATTTTTTCCCCTTATGGAAATTTTTTGCTGGAACATTAGGGGTTTCAATGATAAAACAAAAAGAAATGGTTTTCGGAAGTGGCTACGGCTGAATAAGCCCGTTTTTGGAGCTTTGCTTGAGACGCATGTAAATATTGGGAAGGCTGCGTCAATCATTAATAAGGTCTTCCCCGGCTGGTCTTTTGAATGTAACTACGAATTCTCAGAGTTAGGAAAGATATGGGTGGTGTGGCAATCTGCTGTCTCGGTTTCAGTTGTCCACGAATCTCTCCAGAGTATCTCTTGTGTTGTTCATATGTCCGTTGTCTCCTCTGCCTTTGCAGTTTCTTTTGTCTACGGCTCTAACTTCAGGAAAATAAGGCGTGATCTTTGGTCTGAGCTTGGTTATCTATCCTCATCTCCTTCCTTACTGAATATCCCTTGGACAGTTCTGGGCGATTTTAATCAGATTTTGGACTCTTCCGAGCATTCTCTGGCTGATCAGTTCTCTTCATCCAGAGGCATGAGGGACTTCCTATCTTGCACTCACTCTCTTGGGCTTTCAGATCTCCAATTCTGCGGGAATTCTTTTACCTGGTCTAATAATCAAGGTGCATCGGTTATCTCAAAGAAACTTGACAGGATCCTCGTCAATGACGAATGGCTTCAGTGCTTTCCAGCCTCCCTCGGCATCTTTGGTGACCCAGGTATCTCTGATCACAGTCCTTGTTGCGTGCTCCTAGATGCCCAAAAGCCTAAACTAAAGCATCCGTTCAAGTTCTACACTCTCTTGAATGATAATCCTGAATTTGAGCTGATTATTAAGGACTGCTGGAATTCCCTACCTTTCTTCGGTACAAAGATGCTACTGGTCTCCAAGAAGTTAAAAGCTCTGAAAGGCATCATTAGAACCTTCAGTAGGGACAATTATTCAGATATTGAAAAAAGGGTTTCTGAATCTTTTGAGGAGCTTACTGCCTGCCAGCGAGTCCTTCTCACCTCACCTTCACCAGCTGCAGGTGTAAAAGAAAGGCAAGCCTATGCAAAATGGGCAGCCTTAGCCAAAGCGGAGGAGTCTTTTTTCCATCAAAGGTCGCATGTATGTTGGTTGGAGAAGGGTGATTCCAGCACTGGCTTCTTCCATAGGCAAGTCCGAGCTAGGACTTCTCAAAACCAAATATTCTTCTTGAAGGATAATAGTGGAGGCATTCTAAAAACCAAGGAGGAGATCCTGGCTCATGCCGTTAGATTCTATGAGGATCTGTTGGGTGCTAGGTCTCTACCTCCAACATCATCTATTGAGGATATCTCGGGACTGGTTCCTTATCGCTGCTCTTCCTCTGTTATGGATTCATTGGCTGCTCCTTTCTCTAATCAGGACATCTCTTCAGCTTTCTTTGCTCTTCCAAAGAACAAAGCACCAGGTCCGGATGGTTATCCCGCTGAATTCTTCACAGCCCATTGGAGAACAGTTGGTCCTGACTTGGTTGACGCGATTCAGGAATTCTTCACTTCAGGCAGGTTGCTTCAACAGTGGAATGCTACCATTCTCACTCTTATTCCGAAGAAGTCAAATGCGATTAACATCTCTGACTTCAGACCTATTTCTTGCTGCAACACAGTCTACAAAGTGATTGCCAAGCTTCTAGCTAACAGATTAAAGAAAGTGCTGCCTAGTGTTATCTCTAACACCCAATCTGCTTTCATCCCTGGTAGACTCCTCGTTGAGAATGTTCTTATGGCGACTGAGCTAGTTCAGGGGTATAACTGGAAAAACATTTCCAAAAGATCTATTCTAAAAGTCGACCTGAAGAATGCTTTTGACTCCCTCAATTGGAGCTTCATCTTGTTCATCCTCAAGGCCCTCGGTTTTCCTTCATCCTTTATAAACCTGGTTGCTGAATGTATCACAACAACTAGGTTTTCTGTGGCAGTAAATGGGGAGTTAGGGGGATATTTTAAGGGTTCTCGTGGACTTCGTCAAGGTGACCCGTTGTCCCCTTATCTTTTTGTCTTAGTGATGGAGGTTCTTGGACAAATGCTCAACAAAGATTATCGTCAAGGTACCATAGGGTTTCATCCTTCGGCGTCCAACCCGGAAGTCACTCATCTTGCCTTCGCAGATGATATTATGATATTCTTTGATGGGGAAAGTGGATCGCTCCAGCGTATTGCAGATACCCTTGACAGATTCTCTCAGTGGTCTGGACTCACTATGAACAGAGCTAAAACTGAGCTTTTTATTGCAGGAATGAGCCAGGACGAAGCTGCTGACCTTACGAGTCTAGGCTTCTCACTAGGCTCACTCCCGGTTCGGTATTTGGGTCTCCCGTTGATGCACAGGAAATTGCGTATCTGTGATTACAGACCTCTCCTAGACCAGCTCGAAAAACGGTTCACAGCATGGACAGCCCGTGCTCTCACCTACGCGGGCCGCTTACAGCTCCTCTCCTCCGTGATTTTTAGCACTATCAATTTCTGGTTTTCGAGCTTTATCTTGCCTAAAGGCTGTATCAAAGCTATTGAATCCCTGTGTTCCAGGTTCTTATGGAATGGAAACATCACAAGGAAAGCGGCTGCTAAGGTTTCATGGAGCTCGGTTTGCTTACCAAAATCAGAAGGAGGTCTTGGGCTTCGGGACCTTTCTGTTTGGAATAAAACACTCTGCCTGAAGCTAATATGGCTCCTTCACTCGGAAAAAGAGTCATTGTGGGCTTCCTGGTAAAAGCATCATCGTCTCAGAGGAGTCAGCATTTGGAGTTTAGATGGAAATGATCAAGCTTCTTGGATTTGGAAAGCCATTCTTAAACTGCGCACTCTTGCAGAAAATTTTTTAAGATGTGATGTTGGAAATGGCCTCTGTGCAAGCTTCTGGTTTGATCACTGGTGCCCCCTAGGCCCTTTGATCAAAATTTTCGGGCAGAATGGACCAAGCCACATAGGAATTCCCCTTCATGCCAAGCTTCGGGAGTGTTGCACTGACACAGGTTGGAGGTTGAGGCCTGCGAGATCCCCTCAGGCTGAAAACCTCCAGTTTCTTCTATGCTCTACTGCTCTTCCCAGCTCAGCCACCGACTCAGATAGGTACAGTTGGGAAGTTGATGGCTCATCTCTCACCTCCTTCTCTGCGTCCCATACATGGAATGCTATTCGGGTGAGAGGAGCGAAACAAATTTGGGCAGAGGCGATCTGGTTTAGTGGCCATATCCCGAGCCAAGCTTTTCACATGTGGGTGGCTCAGCTAAACAGGCTACCTACTAGCGACCGGATAACTACTTGGGACCCTGGTACAGCCACAGCCTGCCTCCTTTGTAACCAATCCGATGAAAGTAGGGACCACCTTTTACTAAGGTGCGTTTTCAGCGAACAAGTCTGGAACCTGGTTATTAACCGTCTCGGGTACCCTCCCCTTCTTTTCCATACTTGGACTGCTCTTATCTCTTGGCTTGACATAAAGGACAGCACTTGCCCCCTGACCCTACGTCGCCTTGCAGTGCATACTACAGTCTCCCGGCTTTGGTTCGAACGTAACAACCGTCTCCACAACAACTTGTGCTCCACTCCACAAGTTCTTTTCAAACTGATCGACAGGACGCTCAGGAATATCATCCTCGCTAGGAAGGCTCGCAAAAAGTTTCGCCCTCTTATGAGACTATGGCTGAAATTTTCTTAGTTGTTTGCTAGTGAACTTCTTCCTAGCATGAAAGCCTCTTTGTTGTTTTTTACTTTTTTTGGAAGCAAACGGCTTAACCGCATCTCTCGCTTTGTAAATGTACAACCAGCTTCATTTCTATGATAATTCAAATACTTATCAAAAAAAAACAATGTCTTAGTTATTAGGTCATGTATTTGTTTTTTAACATGCTGTTTTTATGCTCAGTATATTGGTTTCCACGATGAACTTGTGTTATCTTTTGGTTTCGTATATTTTGAAGCACACTAAATATAATGTTATTTGTGTAATTTATGAAAAAACAGAAACGATGTCGAACCCACAAGAACCTACACTACCAAAGAGTAAGGTAGGAATACATATACACACTGATTTGATTTTATGTTGTTCATTGATTGTTGTATTTTTGTAACTATATATACTGCTTCTATGGATTTTTGATCAAAATTTATTTGGACACATGAGATGAGTCATGAGCTGTTAGTATTAGCTAATTGTGAAAAAAATACAAGGGATACCGGAAAGGTACATGTTTTAATGAAATGAGAAGACAAAACATTAGAGCAGGATTTTTGACGAGGTTTGGTTTGAACTTACCATGGGGGAAATTTAGAAGTCGCCTTGAACATCTACGAAGGCAGTATGATATATAAACGTGTCACGAAGAATGCGACTAGGTTAGGCTTCAATGAATTTTGTGAGATTGATATGAGTGAAGATTGGTGGGATCAACTAATTAAGGTACTTTTAATAAACTAATAGTTACTGAAATTTATGACTTTTTATAATTTTATTCAATTTGTAAAATTTTATATGTTCATTGTAGGTATGCCCAGAAGCCACAAAACTCCATGTACATTCTTTGCGAGATATTCCACTCCTTGATTCTTTATACCTTACAGTTACAATCTCGCTCAGTGAAAGTTTTCAACATCAATAAGGACCTAGCCAACTGCCTCAGGCTCTCAGCGTGTACAATCTGAAGAAACAGAATATGATGAGATATCATCTCCAATCAATATACCTGAAGATAGTCAAAAGACTCACCAAACGCATAGTTCCAAAAGAGCACATCAAGAAAACCCCTTGAGAACAAAATCTTTTCGGAAAAGGCCAATTTAGATCATTGGGACCGTTTCACAAATACTTTAGAAAGTCAAGAGAGATTTTGGTCAGCAGGTCGACATAAATTTGACTCTTTTAACCCATTAATATTGCTATATGCATAAAGGATTGTTGAAGATGTCTACGCTAGATCAAGAAATCGAGTTGTATTGGGTGTCTCTTGATTACTTAGCTAATAATGAGAATGGGCATCAAATATTTGTGATGTTACCGAATGAGAAACAAAAATAAAGTATCTTGAAAGGGCTGCTGGAAAATAAACTAGACACTTTATAATTTCTTTGTGATTTAAATTTGGGTGTTTGCTTTGGATTTATGGATTTAAATATATATATCACCTTACGTGGTGTTTTTTGAATTTCTATGAATTTTAACTTTAGTTTGGATGTTTGCTTTGGATATTGTGTGTGCTTCTGGTTTCTTTGTTACTGTGTGTTTAACATATAAACATTCTATGTTTACTTAATGTTGTTATATACGTTCTCGTATGCTAATTCTGTTTTTGTATATTATATTTGTTTTGCAGGAAGTTGCAATAGTATGTAATCAAAACATATTTACAATAATTTGATTGTTGGTCGAAAGCGAAAATCTTAATCCATATTGTGATAGACAATTGATGATAACATACCCAAGCCGTGGATTGCGTCATACATGCAGATGATTACTGGTTCTGGTAAAGAATGCTATGAAACGGTATGAATGAAGCAAGAAACTTTTATAGAGTGAATGTGATACTTTAAGGAAAAAATATAACCTTAAAAGAGTCACGTGAGTGCTCATTATAAGAGGTTGTGGCAATGTTTCTCGAAACACTTGGACATGATGAAGTACAACGAGAAATTTCTAAGAACTTTCAACGTAGCCAAGAGACGGTGAACAGAAAGTTTATGGAATTATTAGATGTTGTCCTTCTTCTCTCTAAGGATATATTAAAGCTTTGTCATGATTAGTTTCAGAAAAACAATCGTCGATACTCTAATAAAAGATATTGGCCTCATTTTCGTGATTGTATTGGAGCTCTTGATGATACTCATGTGTCAGTAAGGGTTACAAGTGATCAAAAACAAAGAAAATGGAATGTGAGAAAACAATTTGCCTCGATGAACAAACTTCTTATTTGCAATTTGAATATGAAGTTCATATATGCATAAGTCGGGACTCCAAGCAGAGTGCATAATACAAAAATTCTTACTTATTGCACGCAGAATGACAAATTTTTCCGATACCTCCAGAAGCAAAATATTTTGTTGTTGATTCTGAATATCTGAACAGAAAAGGTTATTTAGCTCCACATCGTAGAACAAGATGTCACGCACATCAGGGGGTTGATGGACCACCTAGTAGCGCAAGTGAATGGTTTAACAAATGTCATTTGTCTTTACGTTCAGTGATTGAACGAATGTTTGGTGTGTGGAAGGCGAAGTGGCGGATTCTAAAAAAAGAGAAAAGGTATAATCTATAGACACAATGAAAATTAGTTGTTGCAACTATGGCTCTTCATAATTTTATACGTGATTCAACCACAAAGGATGATGATTTTGATGAGTACGAAAGAATGGAAGAACAAGAATTGAATCGTTCAAATATAGAAGATGCACCAGAAGTTAAAGTCACACGTTATGAACTTACAAGAGATACTTACATGGCAGAAGTTCGTAACCAAATTCCACAAACTACTTAGAATGATCGGTATTAGTTAATTAGTTTAGCTAACTTTTTTTCATAAGATTCTTTTAGTTGCTATAAAACTTGTGCACGTGAATCATTTGTTTTTTTTTTCTTTTTTTAATTCTTTAGTTACAATTATGTATATATTAGTAGTTTAATATTTTAAATGTTACAGCTTTGCCAATCATATAATTAGATTGTAGTTGATATAATATACATTTACTGATGCATACTGCTTACTGCTACTGCTTCTGCTAATACTCTACCAATCAAAACCTAATTTTATCTAACATATGTAAATTAAATTTGGATCTATAAATAGATATATGTTAAATAATTATAATATAAATATCGACTTGCATAAAAACTATTTAATCTTAATAATACAAAGAATAAAGGATATTGTTTTCAAATCAGAGTATAATTAATCAATATAAAATATAATGAATGTCAACTACAAATTTTTAGAAATATTTATTTAATATTCTGAGAGAATTTTTCTATTTGATTATTTAAAATTATAAATTTTTTGTACCAAAATATTTTAAGAATATATTGGTATATTAACAACTGATAATAAGTTAAATTACATATAAGATATAAACTGTTATATGTTAATATTATTGAATAAGTGATATGGAAAACAATATTATAAAAATAAATATAAAATCAAACCATAAACTACATATCAAAACATTTATTATAAAACCAAATTTAGACACATAAAATAAAAAAAATACATGTACAGGTTATCATAAAATTTATTAAATGACAAATAAACTATATAGTAATCATTTTGATTGTCTCAATATCCAAATATGAATAATCAAAACCATTTAGACACATTTAAAAACACTAACTATATCAAATTTGATAGATACAAAAATGAATTACACCTGCACGGGTGTGCGGATCAAAGTCTAGTTAGGTAATTATATTTCACTCATATACACCGTACAGAAAGGAAATTAAACACATAAATGTTCCAAAATTTAATAGATCATGGATGGAGACTACATCCAACTTAAACCAAAACTGGATCCAATAAAATATTGGGCTTGGTTAGAATTTAATTTATGAAATACATTATCATGTTTCATATTAACTATATCACACAAGTATTATTCATTTCTTTCCTTGACCAATTCAAGATTTCTTATATAGTTCATAGATCATAATTTCAATATGTATTAAAAACGGATATCTTTCTAGAAGTCTTTCCAACACAAGAATAAATTGTATGACCATGATTTCTACGATATGGCAATACCAAAATATGATGAACAATGAACGATTTCGTGTGCAAGTGAGACACTCATTCTTTAATTCTTTAATTGTATGTAGTGTGATGATGTTTACGGAATCAGATTTCAAGGATACAACCACACTACGACTAATCCGCATCACTCAAAATAGAAGGTAACAAACCTCTTTCTGTGTTGTACTCTCAGACACAAAATAAAATAAATATATCTATTCAACATGGGATAAAGGGTTTTATGTTGTTGATTTTTACGTGTCTCTGTCCATCTTTTCTAAACGGCGTACAAATCTTTATATAGAAAATGCAAACACCACATTATGCTTTTCAAAAGCCATAACGTAAAAGAGAGTAATTGAGTCATTCAAGTCAAAAAATCAATATTGTCACTAAGAAGATTTAACAATAAAAAAATTATGTATTTGACCAAATCAAACATAAACAATATTCTTTTTAATTTGAGTTTGCATTTTATGTTTACACAATATCTAATGTGTGACATTTGGTGTAAACCTAGACAATAACTATAACACTATTCTTGAACCACCCGGGCTTTGGTGTAAACCTAGACATTTGCTATTTTTTATCTTTACCCAAATATCTAATGTGTGACATTTGCTATTTTTTATCTTTAGCCAAATTTAAAGATTTACAAGCTTTATAGCTCACTCATTTTGGACTCTCATTTTTCATTCAAACCAACTTTGATTTTGACATGTGGTTACACTACTTCATAGTGTCAAACATTCGGTTATTCTGGCGAACATCTTTGTTTAGAAACTTACCAAAAATATGGTTTAAAACGATTTCGTCAAAAACGAGTTCCAACAATCTCCAACATGAATATAAATGACTCTAGATACTATATGACTCGATAGACTTGACTTCCTAGACAAGACTCGGCAAGATTCAACTAAAGAATTTTGATAGTTATAACGAAAAATTCACTACATGATGTGTTGGTAGCAATTTTTCAGCCTTGAAACAGTCATTGTTAATAGTTATCGGATTTACTCGGCCATGTAGTGAACATGATGTCTTGAACCACTCGGGCTTTGGTGTAAACCTAGACAATAACTAAAACACAATTTCATTCTCTCAGAGAACAAGGTTCTTTGTTGTGTTCGTTTTGGTCGTGAACAATGTCTGGTTAATCATGAGTGAACTTAGAGAATATATTATTTCCTTCATTCTCCTAGAAACGGTCTCATTTCACACTCACGGGGTGATTTGCCACTGGTTTGTTTAGAGGAGTAACATGGACTACTTCATTCATATCTCAAAACAATGGATGCGAATCATTAAAAGTAAATGTTTATCATATATTCCTTACATGTAGCATTGTTTAATCATCCTAGGAATTGGGTATAAACCGAAGTCGTACAAAGCTTTAGACAGATTTAGTTTGAATTAGTTGTCACCTTAAACTTATTTCTTGGGCTTTCCAGTCAGTTATGTAAAGTTACCGCCAAACTTCATCTTAATTCATAGGTTTTAACCCTTTTTCTTGATGATATAACAATATGATCTCATGACACATCTTTAATAAATTGATCCTAGGTTGTCATCATAGTGAACATAATTCTTGAGATCAATCGAGATCAATTGTCTAATGATTTTTTCATCTTTTTCAAAATACAATTAACCATTATACACAAAACTTAATGCATGTCACTAGTTTTTTTTAAATCATATTTTGCTAATTATCACTAAATTCATTAGACCTCTTGCCAATGACTTTATATGGTAAGCAAATTTTTCCCCATATTTCTTGAAATAACTCAAAATATGCATATTTGTATTCAATATCTCTTAAGAGTTTAAACTTTTTTCTCTACAACTCCTTTGGATTTAGATGAATAAAAATTATTTTCAAAAATATTACTCTTTTCTTAAAAAAATGTATTTCATTCTCAAAAGTTTACATTTTTCATCCAACTATTTTCACAGTTTTCTCAAGTCGATTTTTAAATCCAACTTATATGTTTTGAGCTTTTCCAAAAACATATTTTTGCTTTTTAGAAAATATACATATCATTACAAGATATTATTTTCAGCATAAAAAAACTACCACTTTTTGGTTATTTTCAACCATGTTGATTTTATAAACTACAATATACATGTCAGTTTCAGTCATATTAATATGCTATTTCTCATTTTTTTCATAGTCAATCTTTATCGGTTCGCGTTAAAGCATTAACGAAATATGAATGTTTTGATTATTATCAACGACATTATCTTATCTATGGCAAATTATTTATATGTGGCAAACCTCTCCCAAACTTAATTTGGGGCGTCGACTCACGAAATTCATTTTTATCCATACCATTTGATCTCTTAAAGATCAAAATGTTGTTTATAATTGTGGTATATTCCACCATACTCAAAACTTGATTTTTTTTTAAATCACCAGACTTGAAACTTGAATCATTTTTCTTCTCTTTGTCATCTATATATACTTAATAATTAAATTAAGTTACGCCATAAGGAGAGAATCAATCGATCTGAGAAAGCATAACAACTTTTTGATACTTGTTCTTGATACATGTACTTATCAAAAATTAATGAATAGTCAGTTTTCCGTTAGTCTAATAACGAAAATTAAAGAATTAAGATTGTCGGGCCATGATTTCTATGATATGGCAAACTGAATAATTTGTTTATATAATGTTAAAATAGAAATAAAATATACATTACTTGATATCAAAATATGATGAACAATGAACATTTTCGTGTAGAGACGAGACAATCATTCCTTAATTTTTTAATTGCTTGTCGTGTGACGGTGTTTACGCAATCACTCAGAATATAAGCTAACGAACAAGTTTTTGTGTTGTACCTACAGACACAAAATAAAATATATATCTCTATTCAACATGGGAGAAGGGTTTTATGTTGTTGATTTTCACGTGTTTTTGTCCATCTTTTCTAAATGGCTTACAAACCTTTATATAAAAGATGCAAATACCACATTATTCTTTTCAAAAGTCATAACGTAAAAGAGAGTAATAGAGTCATTCAAGTAAAAAAAACTAATGTTGTCATTAAGAAGATTTGATTCCTTTTAACTTAATTTTGAATAACTTAATAATAAAAAGAAATATTATGTATTTGACCAAATCAAACATAAACAATATTATTTTTAATTTGAGTTTGCATTTTGTGTTTATACAAACATAAAGATAGCCATGAATAAATTTATATGAATAAGAAATGGACATATTATCAAACTAACAAATTCAAATCCAAATAACCAATGTGTGACATTTGCTAATTTTTATCTTTAGTTAAATTTAAAGTTTTACAAGCTTTGTAGGTCACTCATTTTGAACTTTCATTTCTCATTAAAACCGATTCTGATTTTGACATGTAATTACACTACTTCACAGTGTTAAACATTCGGTTATTCTGACGAACATCTTCTTCGAGAAACTTGAAATGGTCTTAAACCATTTCCTCAAAAATTAGTTCCAACATAAAGAGTTATTCCTGGGTTCACCCCTAGGGTGAAACTATAGGTTCACCCCCTGTATACAAACCAATAAAAAAACTGCCACATGTCATATTTTCTTTATTTTTTTTTTTAAATATGAATGTAGGAACACTAAACCCTATATCTCAAACACTAAACCCTAAACTCTAGGGTTCATCCTAAACTCTAGGGGTTAACTCTAACCCTAGGGGGTAATCCTAAACCCTAGGGGCTAACCCTAAACCCTAAGGGCTAACCCTAAACCCTAGGGGCTAACCTTAACCCCTAGTGTTTATGGTTTAGATTTTAGGGTTTATTTTTTAGAGGTTAAGCTATAGAGTTTGGTATCAATACTAGGATTTAGGGTTTAGTATTTAGAAATTGAGTTATAAGGTTTAGGTTTTAAAATTTTTATAATTTCAGTTTTTTTTTAACAATTAATATTATTATTTTTTATAAACAAAATATGACACGTATCAGTTTCCTATTGGTTCGTATATTCTGACGAACATCTTCGTCGAGAAACTTGAATTGGTCTAAAACCATTTCTTCAAAAACGAGTTCCAACATAAATTAGTGAATATCACTTATTGGCCATTATTGTATATCATCAATTTGCCAAACAAATGATGTCCTCAATGAAAATTGCCCATTGAATTTTGTATATCGTTATTAATTTAACGAGTATGAATTATTCCACTATACTCCATACTAGGTTAGTAAATATTGGTGTTTAGAGAAACTCTATCAGTTATAATATATTACGTACTAAACAGGAATACTACATTATCCACTTACCAAATAATTTATAGTAACTTATTTGCATAACAAACCAATGATTTGTGCAGTGATATCACATTCGATTTCCACATAATTTATCATATATCTTTGTGATAAAACCCTTTCATGGCTACTATATATACCCTTCTTCTCATCGAGTGTAAGTCAATTTTCCAACCATTGCAAAACTCCCCAACGCAAACGATAAGAAAATGGTTTTGAAATGATGATTGTTTTTTTTTGTCGTCAAAATTTTGTTCTATTATTCAAATTAGAGGTGGTCTGGGTAACTAGACCGGAATAGAACAACCAATGAAATAGAGCTTCCTATGGAAAGATCTAGCAGTCCTAGCTAATGAATCTGAAATTTGGTTTTGCATTCTTGGAACATGGATGATTTTGAAGTCCGGGAAGCAAATCTTTAGTGTCTCTATCTTCTCTAGCTCTGTTGCAAATCCTGGCCAGGCATGGGATTGTAAGAATATTTTATATTCTATATGACCTATGTGTCTATTGGTTTAATATAAACATCAAGTTCATATTAAAATTATTAATTCTAATATTAAAGGTGATATCGTGATGGATCGGTTTCGGTTAAAGTTATTAGAATTCGGGTGTATTGATAACCTTCATGTCTTACCTTATTTAATTATAAATGGTTTCTTCTATAATTATTATATATATAATCATTTGTGTATATTTGTTATGATTGTGCTTATATATATTAATGACACATAAAATAGTTTGTGCTTAAAAGGGTACAAACGAAATGGTGTGATAATTAAGAGGCACAATAACAGTATATATACATTCACATGGTGGTGGTTACGTACTGAAAAGAAACACGTGAACTTTCTTATAAAGAAGAGTTCCTTGTTTCTTACAAAAAAAACATCACATTAAGGCAAAAGAGTGAATAGAAGAATTTTGGTTCTTTGGTCCATCAAAGAGAATCTTGAAGGAAAGGTCAAAGGGATGAGAGAATCAAATTGTGGATTGATCTAAACACCAAACCAATAAGAGCATGGATCAAGGTTAGTCTATCCTCTCAATGCATAAACATATTAAGATTGTTTTAAGCAAATCTAAAATTATGTCTTGGTGTTGATTTCAAAATAGAAATCATAGAAATTGTTTAACATATGGTATCAGAGCCTTATTAGATTTGTTTAATTCATCTGGAAATTTTTTTTTGAATTATGTTGATTGTTAACACAAGTTATGAAACAAACGTAAACACTAACGTAATGTGTGCATGAAATTTCTGCAAATTATTGGCATGCGGTTATTGTCGTAATATTGAAGAGTCACCATTACCTATGAGACTCTGACTTTACGACAATAAGAAAGTAAATAATCATCATTCGTTTTAAAGTGTGAATATGAAATCTGTTTTCACGACAATAAACGTAAGGCACATGTTGATTAATAACCGCATATAAGTAATTTTTTGGAATTTTGTCCACACGTAATATATTAGATTTTCTATAAATTAAATCTGGGTTTTGTTGTTACCTTAAAAGTACGTTCATGAAATCAGTGAAATTCCTAAAATATTTTGGAACATTGTATTCATGAGATTTACGTTTTGGGTAACAACCGTAAAGGAATTGCACTCATACTATTAACGTTTGGCATCATGCAATAAGAAAGATCTGGAATACATTAAAAAGTCGTGTTGGTTCATTATTGTTTAGAGTAACTGACGTAGAATGCATGTTTAAGTGATTCTGGATTTGGTTAACATTCGTTTTGCATCATGCGGTAAATTTTAAAGTTATCACATGCAGGTACAAGAAGTTTCCTCTAACACGTGCAAGAGTGTATTCATGTATGCATGAATATTGAATGTTAAACATTCTAAAATTAAAGTAACGGTTGTTACGAGTGTGAAACGTCACTAGTAACATACGTAGGATAAATATTATACATTAAATAAATAAAAATGTGCTTCCACTGCATTTTATAAATAATTATGTTATGAAATATTAACATAATTTAAATAGTTTTCCCTTTAAATATATATATATATATATATAAAATATAATAGTCACCAAAATGACATTGTTATATTACATATAGATATTAAAAAAGTATAACTATAATTGATCTAGATCAAGGATGCTAAATGACATAAAAATTTGATCGATTAATTAAACTATTTATATTCTAGGAGATCGCCCAAAGGTGGATCATTGAATATAGTTAATGATAAGAAAATAATTAGTCATTTCTTACTATAGTCAATAATATGTATAACCAAAGATATCATACTTATTTGACTAATGTTTGATTTGATTAATATTAAGTATATATATTTAGCATCACTAAAAGTACTTGTATATAAATATTGTCCAAATGTTATTTAAAATACAAGTTTTAAAATTTCTATTAGTTGAATATATTAAAGTCTCAAAGCACTAACGGTTAAACATGTATGAATGCTTGCAGCTTCATCAAAAGTGTTTGCTTCAGCTAACTCTTTGATAAAGTTTATTGGCCTCAATTATGGTGAATGGTTCGAGCAAATCCGGTTTACACTAGGTGTAATGGCTGGACCATACTAACTGATGAGGAACCATCAGCTATTATAGTGGATAGCTCCGAATCTGAAAAGACTTGTTATGAGAGATGGGAGCGATCTAACAGGCTGAGTTTGAACTTTATGAGGTTGACAATGGCAGAAAGTATCAATCCATCAATGCCTAAGACAGAGAAAGCAAGGGAATTCATTGAGAAAATTAAGGAGTGTTCACAATCGGAATTGGTTGACAAGTCGATTGTAGGAAGTCTCATGAATGAGCTGACTACAAAAAAGTTTGACTGGTCTCAACCAATCCATGATCATGCGACACACATGTCTAATCTGGCAGCAAAGTTAACGACCTTGGGAATGGAGGTTCATGAGCAGTTCTTGGTCCAGTTCATCATGAACTTTCTACCTCTTGAATTTTGCCAGTTCCAGGTGAACTTCAACGCCATTAAGGATAAATGGAACTTTAAGGAATTAAAGGCTATGTTAATTCAAGAGGAGGGAGGATTAAGGAAGATGAAATACCAAGTTGCTAACCTCATAGGTCTTGGAAGTGCCAGTAGCAGCAAAAGAATGTCAAGTAGAAAGGACAAAAGGAATGTTAAGACCTTCGTGAAAGGACCTCAAAGTCAAATCCAAAAAGAAAAGAAGTGTTTATTTTCTAAGCAAGCAGGACACTTCAAGAAGGATTGTCCTAAGAGGAAGGGTTGGTTCGACAAGAAATGTAAACATTACAGCTTTGTTTTCTATGAAATGAATCTTGTTGAAGTTCCTAATAATACTTGGTGGTTAGATTCTTGTGCTACTACTCATGTGTCTCATATTAAACAGGGATTCAGTTCGATCACCCCCATAAAAGGACCTGAAAAATACTTGCTCATGGGAAACAGGATGAAAGCGCGAAAAGAAGGCATTAGGATGTATAGATTGATCTTGGACACTGGAAGTCATGTGGATCTTGAAGGGTGTCTCTATGTATTATGTTAGTAGGTTGGACAATTTAGGTTTTGTATTAAGGTTTCACATGGTGTTTTAATTTCTCATTGTACCGAAATGATTACTTTTATGGTAGTGGTACTTTATTTGATTCTTTATAAGTTTAACCTTGATGCAAAATTTTCTGAATCCTTATTTAATGTTGAAAGTCGAGGCATTAAGTGTAGCGCAATTAATGAAAGTCCTGCTTTCTTATGGCATCAACGACTAGGTCATATTTCCAAAGAAAGAATTATGAGGTTGATAAAGAATGAAAATCTTCATCAATTAGATTTCAGTGACCTATATGTATGCATAAACTGCATTAAAGGAAAACAGACTAAACATGCATTAAAGAAACCAGCCACAAGAAGCACTCAACTTCTTGAGTTAATACACAGCGACATATGTGGCCCATTTGATGCTCCTTCATGGTGTGACGAAAAATATTTCAGCACATTTATTAATGATTACTCACGGTATGGATATATCTATCTGCTGCATGAAAAATCTAAATTTGTGAATGTCCTAGAGGTATTCATTGATGAAGTGGAAAGGCAGTTAAATAGAAAGGTTAAAGTAGTGAGATCTGATAGAGGTGGTGAATTCTATGGAAAATTCAATGAAAGTGGACAATGTCCTGGTCCATTTGCAAAATTACTTGAAAGTATAGGCATTTGTGAATAATACACTATGCCTGATACTCCTCAGCAAAATGGTGTAGCTGAGAGGCGAAACCGTACTTTAATAGAGATGTCTAGGAGCATGTTGAGTAATTTCTCTTTACCCCTTTCATTGTGGATTTATGCATTAAAGACTGCAACATATGTGTTAAACCGGGTTTCTAGTAAGGTAGTTCCAAAGACTCCTTATGAAATGTGGACGGGAAGAACACCTAGTTTAAGACATCTACGTATATGGGGATGCCCAGCAGAAGTAAGGCTATATAATCCCCAAGAAAAGAAACTTGATTTTAGAACTGCCAGTGGATTTTTCATTGGCTATCCTGAAAAATCAAAGGGGTACACATTTTATTGTTGTAACCATAGTACGAGAATAGTTGATTCGGGTAATGCTAGGTTTATTAAAAATGGTGAAACTAGTAGGAGTGGTGAAACACAAAAGGTGAACATTAGTGAAGTTCAGGTTAAAATTTCTTCACATGTAGTTCCACCTGAGGTAGTTGTTCATATTGTTGCATCAGAGTTTAATGACACAATAGGACAACAAAATAATGTGCGAGTCCCACTAGCTGAAAATAATGTTGATGAAACTGTCAAGAAGAGAATAATGAACCACAAATATCTTTAAGGCGATCTGGAAGAGAAAGAAGATTTGCCATTTCAAATGATTATGTGGTTTACACTATTGAAAATGAATGTGACTTAAGCATGGATGAAGATCTGATCTCATTCAAAATGGCCATAGAAAGTGACAATTCTGACGAGTGGTTTGATGCCACAAAAGAAGAAATGAAATCTATGAGTGACAATCATGTATGGAACTTAGTAGAGTTGCCCGATGGTTTCAAAACCGTTGGTTGTAAATGGTCTATAAGACTAAACGCGACTCGAAAGGTAATGTTGAGAGACGCAAGTCTCGCCTTGTTGCTAAAGGTTACTCCCAAAAAGATGGCATCGACTATAAAGAGACATTCTCTCATGTTTCAAAGAAGGATTTTCTTAGAATTGTTTTGGCTTTGGTGGCTCATTATGATCTTGATCTTCACCAGATGGATGTGAAAACTGCCTTTCTAAATGGAGATCTTGAGGAGGAAGTATATATGAACCAATCTGAAGGTTTTGTGGTCGCTGGAAAAGAAAATTTGGTGTGTAAGTTGAGAAAGTCAATATATGGACTAGAACAAGCTTATCGACAATGGTATATAAAGTTTAATGATACCATCACGTCATTTGGTTTTGTAGAGATCATTGTTGATCGATGTATCTACATTAAGATCAGTGGGAGTAAGTTTGTAATATTAGTCTTATATGTTGATGATATTTTGCTTGCTGCAAACGGCATGGGTATGTTACATGATGTAAAGAAGTATCTTTCTAATAAATTTGAAATGAAAGATATGGGTGAGGCATCTTATGTGATCGGGATAGAAATCTTTCGAGAAAGATCACAAGGATTGTTAAGTTTGTCTTAGAAATGATATATCAATAAGATCTTAGAGAGATATAGAATGGAAAAATGCTCTGCAAGAATAGCTCCAATTATAAGTTCAGTAAAATGCAATGTCCTAAGAATGAATTGGAGCGTAGTGAAATGGAAAGAATTTCTTATGCATCGGTGGTTGGGAGTTTGAACTATGTTCAGACATGTACTCGACCTGATATCAACTTTGTTGTTGGAATGTTGGGTCAATATCAAAGTAATCCCGGAATGGACCATTGGAAAGCTGCAGAGAAGGTTCTCAGTTACTTGCAAGGCAACAAAGAGCACATGCTTACATTTAGGATATCCGATCAGCTAAAACTCATTGGATATTCAGATTCAGACTATGTCGGATGCGTTGATAGTAGAAAATCAAGTTTGGTTACTTGTTCTTGTTACCTGGGGGAGCAATCTCATGGAAGAGTGGAAATCAGTCTGTCATTGCTACTTCCACTATGGAGGCTGAATTTGTGGCATGCTTTGAGGCCACAATTCATGCAATATGGCTGCAAAACTTTATCTTAGGGCTTCGGATTGTCGACACTATAGCCAAGCCGCTGAGAATTTATTGCGATAATTCTGCAGTTGTCTTCTTTTCAAAGAACGACAAGTACTCGAAGGGTGCTAAGCACATGAAGTTAAAGTACAAGTATGTTAAAGAAGAAGTTCAGAAACGAGGAGTGTCATTTGAGCACATAAGGACGGACATGAAGGTAGCGGCTCCGCTAACTAAAGGTTGACACAAAGGTCAAGTGGGAGAATGTAAGAATATTTAATATTCTATATGACTTATGTGTTTATTGGTTTAATATAAAAATCAAGTTCACATTAAAGTTATTAAAGGTGATACCGTGATGGATCGGTTTCGGTTATTAGAATTCAGATGTATTGATAATCCTTCTGCCTTACCTTATTTAATTATAAATGATTTCTTCTATAATGATTATATATATATATAACCATTTGTATATGTGTTATGATTGTGCTTATATATATTAATGACACATAAAATAGTTTGTGTTTGAAAGAGTACAAATAAAATGGTGCAATAATTAAGAGGCACAATAACACATGAGTATATATACATTCGCATAGTGGTGGTTACGTACTGAAAAGAAACACGGGAACTTTCTTATAAAGAAGCGTTCCTTGTTTCTTACAAAAAAAACATCATGTTAAAAGGTTTCCGTAAGGCAAAAGAGTGAATAGAAGAATTTTGATTATTTGGTCCATCAAAAAAATTTTTGAAGGAAATGTCAAAGGGAAGAAATAATCAAATTGTGAATTGATCTAAATACCAAACCAATAAGAGTACGGAGCAAGGTTAATCTATCTTCTTAAATCATAAATATATTAGGATTGATTTAAGACAAATCTAAAATTAGGTTTTGGTGTTGATTTCATAATAGAAATCATAGAAATTGATTAACATTAATTTTTTAATCATGACAATTAAATTTTTGCAGTTCATATCAAAATTTTAACATATCGAATGCTGAAACATATTCAGCCCTAGTCTTGCACATTATTCACCCCTCGTCTTATAAATGTGTTATAAGTGAGTCCCACATTACTAAGATTTAGTTTAAAACATTAACTACCATAAATAGCAATGCCCACATTTGAAATAAGAGCTTCACATCAATTTCAATGAAACAAAGAACATAGTAATCGTGAAAGAGAAAGAAAGCTCTAAAATTGGAAAATAGTTTCCTCTTTTCCATTTTTCGTTTAATGAGAGTACAACGGCGATAACAAAACAAGCAAATCAAGAGGGGATTCATAAACAAAAGCTAATTTAATTTTCAAAAAAAAGAAGAACAACAAGCACAACCTTCAACGTCAATAAACCTTATTCAGAAGGATATTTGGTCAACTTCATCAGAGGACCAATATCTTCCACTCTTCCCCATTACACGAACACGAACCACAACCATAACCAAACGGCTTTGTCAATTCTCTCTCAGTACCTGTAGTGAGCTGGCTTGTATGGTCCTTCAATGGGAATGCTGACGTAGTCAGATTGGTCCTTTGTCAACTTGGTGAGCTTGGCTCCAAGCTTGCCCAAGTGAAGTGCTGCAACCTTCTCATCCAAATGCTTAGGTAGAACGTACACCTTCTTCTCGTACTTACCGCTCGACTTCTCGTTCCAAAGCTCAAGCTGGGCAATCACCTGGTTGGTGAAAGAGCAAGACATGACGAAACTCGGGTGACCAGTGGCACAACCCAAGTTCATGAGACGACCCTCCGCCAAAACAATGATTCCGGACTTGGTGTCAGGGAACACCCACCTGTCAGTCTGGGGCTTGATGGTGATACGCTTCACACCTGGGAAGGTCTCGAGTCCAAGCATGTCGATCTCGTTGTCAAAGTGACCAATGTTGCAGACAATAGCGTTGTTCTTCATCTTCCTCATGTGGTCAACCATGATGATGTCTTTGTTACCGGTGGTGGTGACAAAGATGTCAGCTTCAGAGACGACATCCTCAAGGGTCAAAACTTGGAGCCCTTCCATCATAGCTTGTAGGGCACAGATGGGATCGATCTCGGTGACAATGACTCTGGCACCAGCGGTTTTCATGGCAGCGGCACAACCCTTTCCGACATCACCATAACCACAGACAACTACAACCTTTCCGGCGATCATGACATCAGTGGCCCTCATGAGACCATCAGGTAGAGAGTGACGGCAACCGTACAAGTTGTCGAACTGTAATTAGAAGAACACATGATTTTAATACAATCACAGTCAACGATATGATGAGACCAACAGGTAAAGGGACCAGTAATGCTGGGTTCGGTTCAAACCGAAGTGAACCAAACCAAAATTATTAATTTTTGGATTGCCTACAAACCGATCGGTGAGATTTAAAAACCGCATAAACCGAAGTTATCTAAATAAACCGAAGTATAAAACAAAACCGGTTCAATTCAAAACACAATACCTTGCTCTTGGTGACGGAGTCGTTGACGTTAATGGCTGGGAACAAAAGGGCACCACTCTCCTGCATCTGGTAAAGCCTCTTGACACCAGTGGTGGTCTCCTCAGAGACACCAACGAGTCTCTCCTTCATCTTGTGGTACTTCTTAGGATCAACCTGAAGACCTTCCTTGATGATCGAGAGCACGATCTGGAACTCAGGGTTATCAGTCGAGCTCGGATCCGGAACCTGACCCGTCTTCTCAAAGATCTCCTCAGCCTTGACTCCCTCGTGGATCAAAAGCGTGGCGTCACCACCATCGTCAACGATCAGATCTGGGCCACCACCTGGACCCCAGTCAAGAGCACGCTCCGTGCACCACCAGTACTCCTGAAGGGTCTCGCCCTTCCACGCGAAAACGGCGGCGGAGTCACGAGCGATGGCGGCGGCGGCGTGGTCTTGGGTGGAGAAGATGTTGCAGGAGCACCATCTGACTTCGGCGCCGAGGGCGGTTAGGGTCTCGATGAGGACGGCGGTTTGGATGGTCATGTGGAGAGATCCGGTGATTCTAGCGCCTTTGAAGGGCTGAGCGGGGCCGAACTCGGTACGGCAAGCCATGAGTCCGGGCATCTCCACCTCCGCGAGCTCGAGCTCAAGACGACCGAAGTCGGCCTGAGACATGTCCTTGACCTTGTACTCACGGCCACTTGAGGTCTTCTCTACGAGCAACGCCATTTTCTCGGATCTGAAAATTGGGGCAGAGAGAGAGAGAGAGGGATAGAGAGAAGTGTGTGAGGAGAAACCAAAGGGAGTGAGACTGTATAAATAGATGAGTTGACGGCTCAGATTGTTTTAAGGGTTTGGTGGATCTGGTAGAAGCTCTGATCCAGTGTATCGCGGAACACGCTGCACTACTAGTTTGACTCGGGTTGTTAGCTCGTTGTAGGTTGATCGGACGATCACCTGTAAAGTTCTGCAACGTGGCTGCATCGAAATCGTTAATCATAGTTGCTGAGATATTTATTTTGTGGTGATTTTTTTTTTTAAACTAAATTATTTTGTGGTGATTTAACATTTAATTTTTGGATTCTTGCATAATACTTTGCATATTTACTCAAATTCAAGATTTAATTGATTACTTTCTCTCTAGCGAGAGAGCGATATTTCATCTATAGTAAGAAGAAGATTTGTGGGTGGTTTAAAGGTAGGTCAAAAATATATGTTATCAATAAGGTAATTGGCAATATAAAAAACTTTATAAGACGTATCACACCTGATATCAACCAGCCCTGAGCAGCGGAGCTACTCTCCGTTGAATAGATCGAGTGGTTTAATGTTCAAGTATCACTTTCACTCTAAAATCTCTTTTACTGCATTAATCAGTTTGCCATAAATCCCAGTATGACGTCTTGCATTTTAGATGAGATCTTGTTCATCTTATTGGCCCACGAGAGTCGCCCCATGTTCTCCGCATATTTCAACGACTATTTTACCACATAAATGGCTTTAGATCCATCACATGTGACTGTGTAATGTCTGAATTAGATATAAATGGAAGTAATATATATATATGTTAATAAAGAGTAGTCCAACATATGAACCAGTGGCTCCACTTCTTTGAGTTTCTCCTGAATTTTATTGTTCTTTCTTCCACATCCAGTCCGAGTGAGTGTTAACTAGTCACTGGACCGCTGCAAGAAAATTAATTGAACAAGTTGTTATCCAACCAATGCTTACAGAAATGGCTAATCGTTAGTTCGTTTATAACAATGTTTAGATTTATAAAACCATAAGATTCACACTGAAAGTACACTAATGGTTTTAAATTTTTTAGTAATAAATTGTTCAATTTATATAATATACAATTGATAAATTTTCTTTAAAAGAAACTTTTATTAAAAAATTCACAAAATATTCTTGGTTACAATAGATAAATGAAGAAGAAAAAAAAGACAAAGCACAAAAAGCTCATATTATATAGGTTATACACAAAATGGTATAGAGAAAAATATCATTTCTTGTGTGAGTTATTTTTGCTAAGAATGTTAATATCATATTAATGATGTTTAGATTTACAGTAAGTTAATCTAAGAGCTACTTTACCTTGTCAAAAAGAGGGAAAAAGCAAAATAGAGCAATGTTTATGAACCTAATAAATTAGATAATACCAACTTGATAACAAAGAATGAAATTTCTTTCTATCCCTCCTTGCTATGATTGTGTTCTTCACTTTTCTGTATATCCTTAGCGCAATCACTGTTGGAGCGATAATGCAGTTATTGTGACAGACATTGTTTCTTTGTTTCCATAGATGGTAAATTGCCAATGACAACAGACATTGATAATGCAGTTGTTGTGAGTTATTTTCTATTCGCTTCATGCAGAGTATCTACATATTATGTGTGAGTTATTATTTTCGTGATTTCTTGTTCTTTATCATTTATTTTGTTCAAAATATCAGGATATTCCAATTCAGTCTCATTGCAATTAACTAAATTTTTTTCATTCGTTTTAGTGAAATAATATATTACCTTCTATTTTATTTTGGTATAATGAATTTTGGAGAATTTTCAAGTTTACCATATTATTGGTAACATTATTCATTTTTACTTTCACCAAAAAAACATTTTTCAAATACATTCTTTAATCAAGAAACAAAAAAAAATTAAAATTAATTAGAATCATAAATTCTACATTCTAAAACTCCAACCACTCCTCAACTCTAAACCCTAAATCTTATATTAATTAACCTTAGTGCTATAAGTGTTTTTTCCCTTTTTAAGAGGTAAAAGTGGATAAAATATACATGAAAAGTGATACTAGCAATATGGTATTTTAGATAATTTCTATGAATCTTTTGACATGTTATTTATTTTACTTTAGGTCATCTACTTTTATTTATGTTTCTATATATTATTTATCATGATATTTAGTATTGTCTCTTGTTCAGAATCTGTAAATAATTTTATTTTATTTTCATTAGTATTAGATTTTGCCTTGAAGATTTTTTGGGACATAACTTTTAGTTTCTTAAGTTTGTTTGGAAACAATAATCTAAATATCTTGATTATATCATAATTGTTTTCTTATCTTTATTATTTTATTTGTTATATCTTGTTATATTATGTTATTCATTTTTAATATTTTGATTATGTGTAATTATTTGTTGTGATTTTCAACAATTGCTTGTTAGTTATCATTAACTTAATTTAATGATAAAAAATGAAAGATTCACTTTTCAAAAAAATTTGTTGACATTGCTTTAATGGAACATAAAAAAATAATATCCTTAACAGATTTTTCTAATTTGTATTCTTACGAATTTTTCCTGCATACTTTTGAATTATCAATTTTTGGTTATACTATGTAAATCTTAAAATTTTAATTGTTTTGAAAAATCTATTTTGTTTATTTTAAATTTCTCTAAACTTAATTTTTTTTAACAAAATGGTATAATTTCAATTAGATTCACTATTTTAATTTTTTTGCTTGAGTTTGATGACACTGAAAAATCAATATCGTAAATAGATTTTTTTTATTTCTTATGAAATTTATTTTATTCTTAAAATTTATGTACTATTAGATTATATTATGTATTTTCACTAAATTATTATTTATTTGCTAATTTTTCACCAAGATTAAGATATACCATGTGCTTTCACTATTTTGTATTATTTATTATATTTCATAATTTTCTCTTCTCCAAATTGAATTTACTTAAATCTCTCATGTATAACTTTTGGTTATAGTTTTTAATTACTTTTTAAATTTTAAATCTCGGGTTAATGATAAGGAAAGTACAAATGTTTTTTTTTAAATTCATTTTTTGTTGGCGTGAGACAAAAGTGAAAAAATAGAAATTATTTATTTTTCTTTTTATTTAATTTTTACATTTATTGTAAATTTTATGTATTTTAATTTATTTTATTATTTTTTGTTAAATTATTGTTTTACAGACTAGTGTCAAAATGTTTTAGTTTAACTGAAATTAAACTAATAGTTTATGGGTTGTTAATGTTCTTTTGAAATATTTTGTGCAAAAAAAGATGAAAGTGTGAAATAATCTATACTAGCCCTTATTTTGGAAGTTATTTACAAAACCATGCCATTACCTTTTTTGAAATGTTTTAATTATTTTTGTCAACTATATATTCAACTAAATTGTAATATGGTTAAACATCCTCCTATATCCACGAAAATACTTCCTTATTTTCTCTTATTTTTAAAACAGAAATCATCCATCTATATTATTATATTTAAATGATCTATTCTATTAAAATAGAATTCTAAATTTATCTACCATTGAAAATTATCATTTAATTTTTGCATTGTTTCAAGTTTGTTAATGTATTACATAATTTATGGTACTATTTAATTAAAAATAGATATTTATAATTATTCATATTACTCAACTATCTATCTATATTCATAATCTTTCATATCTTACCTAAATATAACAACTTTAACAGAATATAGTAATCAAAATATGCTATATTTTAAAAAAAAGTAATCAAAATATATTTTTGATTTTTTAAAAATGAAAATCAAAATATTTTTAGTTATATATATTTTTAATATACAAAAATATATCCGCCCTTGGACGGGTCAAAATCTAGTTAATAAATATTATAAAACTATGCTGACATGTCGTGTTTAGATTATTTGGGGGTTATATATAGATAATTTTTCAACGTGTAACATAATTTGGTGGACAGATTTAATAAAAATATTAAATAGTTGTTCTTAGAGAAATTTAAATGAATCATCAAATTTCACTTAATTTTTTTCTTGCTATGTTAATCATATGCACCCTAAAATATTTTTTAACTGTATAAGTTGTATTCGATCTCACAGTTTAAAATCTAAATCCTTGTATGTAAGCATGGTCTAACATTTTCAGCCAATAAAAATTTGTGACGTGGCAAAATAAGGCCATCAATTTTATTAAAAAGACATTAAAAGTATTCAACTGAATCAAAGTCACATGGTTTGTCTAAAAATTTCAATACCCTCATTTTGTTATGTTCAACAGTCTCAATGTGGATGGGTCTACGTGTGTGTGTCTGTGCGAACTTTTTGGATCTGGGTAGGCGCAGGGGTGGATCTAGAAATGAATTAAAATAGGGTGCTTAACATTTTTCATTGTATTTTATGATTTAATAGAGGATATTCTTATTGATTAACCTAAATTGTTTTTTTTTTTTAATGAAAAACTAGATGGGGGCACGTGTTCCCGTACGTCTCTTACTGCGTCCGCCACTAGACAGGCGTGTGGGGGAGCGTCGGTGGATCTGAACACTGAAGTATTAAAATGAACAATTAAATCAGAAATAAACAAACGGTGATAGACAAACGATGTGTATGTTGTAATATTTAAAGCAACCGACAGCGAGAATCATATCAATTATGCGACGATGTGGGTTTCTTTTTCTTCCTATTCATATTACGCAGATCTAAAACAGTTTTATCCCCTTTGTTTATAAATAAATAAAAAAAGGTATGTTGAATCCATTTTAGATAGATTGTTATCGCCGACAAAGAAAAATAGATCGTTAGATGGCATCTATAGAAATTATGTACTCAAACGCCATGATGTTTAAACATTCGGGTCATAGAAAGCAGTCTGTATATTGAAGTATTTGTTGGATGTAATTAAGCACCCCATTAATGCTCGGTCTAAATTAAAATAAGGTTTATTTTTAAATTATATATTACTAAAAAACAAGGTTTAAATAGATTTTTTAAGTTTTTGCACAAAAATAGATTTTAAGAAAAAAAAGACCTATTTGTTTTGAAAATTTTAATATTCTTTTTTAAAAATTTAATTTTTAATCTCACCTTCAAAACTTCACCCTATAATTCTAAATCCTTAGATTAGTTAATCTAAATGGTATAAATATATATTTACATCTTTTAATAAAATATATTTTTGTCATTTTTCTCCTTAAATATTATTTTATTAACTCTACCCCATAACTATAAACTCTAAGTCTAGATTAGTTAATCTAAATAGTATAAATATATATTTACATCTTTTAATAAAATCTATTTTTGTCATTTTTTCTTTAAATATTATTTTGGTGACAAAAATTTTTTAGATCTATCTTAGAGTATTCCTCAAAAAAATAACATAAAAGAAACAAAACTGATGTGCAGTCTTCTCGACCTGCCTACACCTATCACAAAATAACTAAAATTAACAACATAATACGATCCAAAACCTGCATCTAAAAAGACATACTTGATTCATCAGCTTCGCAAGATGCATGAATTCCCTAGAACACTCCAGTTGATTCACATGGATAACCTCACGACCAATATGTGACCTCACGACCGATATGTGTGATCCTCAAGTGCAGCTCAGCGCACACCGCAACATTAGCAAGCAAGGGAGTCACATTATCATAATGGTACATGATTATGTCATGCATAGTCCGCATGGAATTGTTAGTTCGAGACGATGTAACCTCTTTGTCATCTCTATTGCCTATTTTAACAACTTTTCTTGCTCGATTATCTCAACTAGATCAAACATAATCGACTCTGCGGCATACGTATCAGGCGTCGTGTCTAATGCCTCGAGATCTTACATGACATCACCAAACTTCATGAACCTCGTGCTGATCGTTGGGACGAGGGAACATGGCAAGTCGGTCGAAAGACACAAAGGTAAGTGTTCCCTTGTCGGCTTTCTCATGGAAAGTAAAGTGTTCTCCGAATTGAGACTTTTTGTTTGGCAAATATTATCGGATACTTTACCAGTTTTGAAGAACTTTAGGACACGCGGGATCTTGCAAGTTGTAGTATTTATGGGGCAGAGGAAGAATCCACTAACCATGTACTTGATAAGAACTGATTCATACGCGATCTCAAAACTATGGTTTCATGTTCGATTTTCTATATTTTTTATGATTTAGTTGAAATATTTTTTTTGTTAGCAATCTTCATTATTATTTTAAATTAATATAAAACTTTCAATGTCAATGTAAAGTTTAAAAATAATTAGTTTTAATTATTAATATTTTATTTTGGTTAATTTGTAACATTTTAGATAATTACTAAGACTTTCGCTTAATTTTGATGGAGTTTGGATACTTCAATTTTTTTCGGATCTACATATTCAAATCTGAACTAGATCCGCTTTGGTTTTAAAAACTACATGTATTTTAATTATAAGCTTGAATCTACTTGATTTGAGAAGAACCAAAGCGTACCAAAATTTTCAAATACCTAGTTAGATCTAAATGTGAACAATCTAAACCTGAAAAAGCGATCGGATCGAAGTCTAAATGCCTATGCCTAATAAGAATAATTCCTCCTAGATATTAATAATATATTTTGTTGGAAAGATATAACGTAGTTAGTAAACGAATAGATACAAAATAGTGTCACAGTTTCTCATGCATGTCACAATGTCGACACCAAATTGGAAAATAATAAATAATAATAACACATCTCTTATAGCTTTAAAAACAATTGTTTTCTATTAGAAAAATATTACAAGGACATACTTTTCCTTTGCTTGATTTTTGTTAGGTTAGGTGAGTATCCAATTATTCAATCTAAATGGGAGGTTGGTGAAGCTTCAACTATCTACCACATGGAAAATTATCCAAAACGTGATTATACTCTTTTTATTATTCTATCCGATATTCCTCTTCTAAATGGCCAAATAATTAAAAACTACAGAGATCGTAACAAAACTAACTTTTGCCAGCTATTTTTTTTAACTGAGTAGACATTAGTCGAAAGAGACGAATTTCTAACTTTATGAACTTTTTTTTTTTGAAACACTTCTAACTGTACGACTCTTTACATACTTTTCTACTTACCAGTAAACAGACGCACATAGAGGAAAACGCTAAAGGTAGTGGCTTGCGGTGCGATTAAGAAAGTGAAAGTCTGCATCACATGTTGACATCAGATCTGCTACTAGCACTACGCGCACTAGTTAAGGACCATAAAATCAGTTTTAAATATCAGAGGACGAATATAACCTTCACCGACTCACTAAGATACAACACCACCTACTCTTCTCCCCACCCTATCATGGCCCATGTTATGCCTTTTTACTGGATAAACAATTTTATTCCAGAACTATGGAATATTCCCCTCTTACACTCCTACCACAACAACCACTTTGTGTAGTGCCTAGTTGCTTGCTAAAAAGGTTCAGATTATGGGATACCAACTATTCCCAGAACTATTTAAGTTTTTTCTAATTGGTAATTTTATTTTCTATAGTTTTAGTTCAAATAGTCTTAGCACTTTTTGTCAATACCATCAAACATAGCTGATTTTTTTTAGTTTAAATTTTTACTTTGATGTCTTACATTTAAAAGAAGCTTTAGAAACAGTTAGTTGTACATATAATTTACGGATGTGATTAATGGATATTGTATAGTCACAGTAATATATATGTATTATTTATCTATAAGCTATTAAAATTTATAATTTCTATTAGTTTCTATAAAAAAATCCAAACGTTTTTATTAATAACCCATACCACTAGGATTCGTCTGTACTAATATATAGTGTTAATTTTATTTGACACTGAATACATCATTATATAATCTATATTATAAATGATGATAAACTACTATAATATATGCAGTATTGATGAATACTTTCACAAACAATTTCTTACGAAGCTCTTCAAGTAACACTCGAATCGACGAACGAATCTGTATGTACAACATTCTCGATAGATATATTCTCTCCGCAACACACGACCACAATGAATAGTTTTACCTGCAACACCAACCTTCGATAAGCTTATGAGGTTGATTGTTTACAGATTTTGAAGTAGGTTTTGGATTTTGTTTTTGAAAAAAACATTTTTTAAAAGATCAAGTTTTAAAGAAATAGATTTCATATATTTTAGGAAAACTGATTTTTCAAATAATTGTCATCTTCTAAAGAAAAACCAAAATCCAAGTTTTCTTAGTTTTCCATCTTACGGTGCTTTTTTTGTTAACTTGAATTTTTGTTACATTATGCATCAATATATGAATAACTAAGGAAAATGCTAACTACCGTAAACAAATAAGTTTTAGTAAGAAAAAGTTGTTTAACATATATGATACAAAAATAATTTATATTACATTATTTTTAAAAACAAATCATTAAATTAAATTAATTATTTAAATTAACTTTTATATAAAGTTTGCATTTTTTAATAATCTGTTGGTGTTATTTAATTTGAATATTTAATATATCTTATAGTAATTTTAAGTTTGTTTAAAAAATATTATAGAAAAAAATAAAACAAATCAGTAATCAAATTTTAGAAAACAAAACTCTAAAGAAAAAATAAAAATTCAAAAATCTAATTTTATTTTTTTTAGCAATGTAAGTGAGTTTTTTAATTTTTATTTATTATTAAATTATTTGTATACATATGTATTAATATAATAAAAATTAATAAAAACGATTAAAGTGATAAATAGTAAATATTCCAAATCAAATAAAAAATTTGACAACACTGTAATTCAATTTTAATTAAGAATCTTGTTATTACTATATATGTTTCAGTTACATAGTTTTATCCATTTTTACCATATTTTTTAAAATATAATTATTTTAGTTGTGTTAATATAAAATCTAATTATTCATTGTCTACAATTAAATATACGTATAGAAGTCCAGATATTGATATTTGTTTTTAAATTGAAACTGCAAAAAAATTATTCATTTTTACCATATATATATTTGTTTAAAATTAAATTTTGTTTAGTTTTTTTTAATTTAAACTAGTTATCTATTTTCCTATCAATATAAAATTTAATGTAATTATACATGTAGCTAGTAGTTTTTATTTTATTATAACATTTTATTTTTTGTTGTTTTAGATAAAAGAAAATTTAATATAAAATTATTTATTTTTAGTGACAATATTAATTTTTCATAAATTTTTTGTTTATTAATTCTTTATTTTACTTTGGAAACAAAAACCAAAATCTAAAATTAACATTCAAGTTTTTCAAAAAGCTAAAATCTACTGAAAAATCAAAACCCAAAAACTAAAATCTAAAAATCAAAAACTAAAACCTAAAATCCAATAAACTGCAAGAATTTGTATTCTCTAGGAATCAAACTCCAAACTTGATGTAGAATTCATTACACCTTGACCACTAGACTATGGTACTTCCACAATCTAAATATATTTTGTCTGAATTTTAACCTTAACTTGATCAATACCTAAACATACAACTACTCTAACTATTAGTTATTTTATTAAAAACGTATCTTTTCTGGTCAAAGAACAATTATATGTAGTCTTATAAAAATCCAAATATGATGGAGATTGCAACACATAACCCATGAGCCACGGGAATATTTTATTAAAAATATAGTTTTTGTAAAACAAGACATCATAGATTCTTTTAAACAACGTTGGCATTTTGTTAAATTGTTTCTGAAGACCAAATGTAAATTATAGATACTCATATATATATATATATATATATATATTTTTTTTATTTTCAACAGTTATACATATTCATATTCAGACTCCAACAAAACTTTGTGATACATATTCGTAAGTCTGATTGTGTATTTTGTTAATTAGGCATTATCAATTATGTCAAGTTTCTTATTAAACCACAGTAACTAAAATATACCGTCACTAATTTATTTCTATTTTTTTCATATTTGTAATTTTTACCAATAAATCAATTTGTGTACATAAAAATTTCTTTTTTTTTTCTGAAGTTGAAAATAATAAAATAGGTGGACCCAAGCGTTAACCAAAACAACCTTAATAATAAGTAAAAGCTAGATTTTGATCTTCATCTAAAAGGACAGAAATAATTTGTTACAAAATCTAATTTACAAAATTTATATATTTTAATATTTTTTGATAATTTACATTTTTATATATCTTAATTTTAGTGTATTGAAAAATTATTTTTATATTAATCGTATTTATTAAATATGAACATTATATATTACCACATTTTGTTTTTAAATTATTTTAACATGTTTATTATATATATTTAATAAAATATTTATAATTGATTCAATTAATTATGTGACATATACTTATTTGATAAATTTTAAATTTTGAAAATTATTGTATGTCAATTTATTAACTTTATTATTGTATAAAATTGATTCAATGTCAACTTAAACAAAATATAATTTCACATTAATAATTATACGCTATTAACAATAAAAACATTCTAAAAAATGTAATAAAAAGTTTTATTAAATTTAAATGAATGAAATTTTTATTTATGAAATATAAATAAAATAATTAATTAATTAAATATTATATTAAATGAAATTATTTTGCAGTATGTAAACCCGCGAAAATAGTTATACTTATTTTTAAATTTATTTCATAAATGAACTGAGTGTTTAATCAAATTATTGAAAAGAAATTAATAAAACAATATATTAGTTAGAGCAATTTTTTTTTAAATAATTATTTTTAAGTTTTTGTCTCTAAAATAATTTTTAAAGACAAAATAACTAAAATAAATTTATTAAAGAAGAAGAAAATTATACTATCCATTTATTTATAGATATATAAATATAAATAAATAAAATTAAAAAAAAAAGAAAATAAAAATAAATAATTTTTAATAGTTTTGAATTTTATTTTTTCAAATTCGATTTTTTGTATAAATTATTTTTTTGAGTATTTTATCCTCTTTTTGTTTTTGTTTTATTTTTTGAAATTGTTGTATTTATTTATTTATTTTTACAAATTTTAAACTTCACTCTTACCTATAAATCTTAAGTCTAAATTTAGTTTTGAAAATGATTAGTAAACCTTAAAGATATAAATTTATATTTAGTTTTGGAAATGATTATGTGTTAATGAGAGAGGGAATTTTTTTGGGTAAGAGGGTAAATAGCAAAAGCACCTCGATATTTCTCCTACCACACACACCTAACCAACCAACCCCAAAATTAGCAAAGAGGGTCAAAGTCGTAATTACATATACTACTTCCTCGCTTTAAAATCCAACCACCTTCCTTCTTCTTCTCCACTCTCAGATCTCAGATCTCTCTCACTCACTCTCCCTCCGAATCTCAGATCTCTCTCTCGTCACCATGGATCCAGTCTCAGCCTGGGGAAACACCCCTCTCGTCACCGTCGATCCCGAGATCCACGACCTCATCGAGAAAGAGAAGCGTCGCCAATGCCGCGGAATCGAGCTCATCGCCTCCGAGAATTTCACCTCCTTCGCCGTCATCGAAGCTCTCGGGAGCGCACTCACCAACAAATACTCCGAAGGCATGCCTGGTAACCGTTACTACGGAGGCAACGAGTTCATCGACCAGATCGAGAATCTCTGCCAGTCACGCGCTCTCGAGGCCTTCCGCCTCGATTCATCCTCCTGGGGCGTCAACGTTCAGCCCTACTCCGGATCTCCGGCCAATTTCGCCGCTTACACCGCCTTGCTTCAGCCTCACGATCGTATCATGGGGCTTGATCTGCCTTCGGGTGGTCATCTCACGCATGGATACTATACCTCCGGTGGGAAGAAGATCTCTGCTACTTCGATCTACTTTGAGAGCCTTCCTTATAAGGTGAACTTCACTACTGGTTACATCGATTACGATAAGCTTGAGGAGAAGGCCA
This sequence comes from Moricandia arvensis, assembly GCA_905132765.1. Lineage (NCBI taxonomy): Eukaryota > Viridiplantae > Streptophyta > Magnoliopsida > Brassicales > Brassicaceae > Moricandia > Moricandia arvensis. The sequence goes on along the minus strand of CAJHQP010000200.1, from coordinate 64,613 downwards.
TGGATTTCAGGCCTAAGTTGCTCATCTGTGGTGGTAGTGCCTACCCTAGAGATTGGGATTACGCTAGATTGAGATCCGTTGCTGATAAGGTTGGAGCTCTTTTGCTTTGTGACATGGCTCACATTAGTGGACTCGTTGCTGCTCAGGTATATTGCATTACTCTCCTTTGTATCTATCTTTGTTTTGGCAGATCTGGATTTGTGGAACTCTTGACATTGAATCAGCTATGCATATCTCATATCTGTCTGCATTCATGTATCGGATCTAGTGTTTTCAGGGTGTATTTATCAAATGAGAGTGTTCTAAGAACCAATCATATCCCTGGACTTTGTTGAAAAAGTTTAACTTTTGTTTTTGCTTTTTGGTCTCTCAACACTTTTAAGCATGTGTGAGTGTACCATGGGAACTTATAAGTCTGATTAAGTGCTTTGGACACTCTAATTAGTTACCAAGATTGAATTTTGTTTTTGTTTTCCATGGTCAAGAACGAAGATCTTGATTTGTAGAAAATTTTGTACAAAGTTTCAACATTTTCTTCATTCATGTATAAAATATAGCATTACCAGGGTATATTATCAAAATAAATTATTGTTTTTGCTTTTAATTCTCACTTCTCAATACCCTTAAGTGAATGTACCATAGGAATTTAAAAGTCTGATTAAGTGCTGTGACCACTCTAACGTTAGTTGCCAAGTTTGAGTTTTATGTATTTACTCACTTGAACTGATTGAGTTTTTATTTGTATTCGCAGGAAGCTGCAAACCCATTTGAGTACTGTGACGTTGTGACAACCACAACCCACAAGAGTTTGAGGGGTCCAAGGGCTGGTATGATCTTCTACAGGAAGGGTCCGAAACCACCAAAGAAGGGACAACCCGAGGGTGCAGTCTATGACTTTGAGGACAAAATCAACTTTGCTGTGTTCCCTGCGCTTCAAGGTGGTCCTCACAATCACCAGATTGGTGCTCTAGCTGTTGCGTTGAAGCAGGCTAACACTCCTGGTTTCAAGGTCTATGCCAAACAGGTGAAAGCCAATGCTGTTGCTCTTGCAAACTACCTTATGGGCAAGGGATACAGCATTGTAACTGGTGGAACTGAAAACCACCTTGTTCTTTGGGATCTTCGCCCTCTTGGATTGACCGGTAAGTGTATAATATTAGAGAAAAACAACCTTTTGAGACTATTGTTCCTAATTTATCCAATTCTGCTGCTGTCAGGTAACAAGGTTGAGAAGCTTTGCGATCTGTGCAACATTACTTTGAACAAGAATGCTGTATTTGGAGACAGCAGTGCTCTTGCTCCTGGAGGTGTAAGAATTGGTAAGAGAGTGATTAAAATGTTCATGAATCTCGCTTGTTGGATTTTGAAAACACATCTAAAATGTTTTTCTTTTGTAGGTACACCTGCGATGACATCAAGGGGATTGGTGGAGAAGGACTTTGAGAAGATAGGAGAGTTTTTGAGCCGATCAGTGACACTGACATTGAACATCCAGAAGGAGCATGGTAAGCTGTTGAAGGACTTCAACAAGGGACTGGTGAACAACAAGGAGATCGAGGAGCTCAAGGCTGATGTGGAGAAGTTCTCGGCCTCTTATGAGATGCCTGGGTTTCTCATGTCTGCGATGAAGTACCAGGACTAGAGATCTCATCTCCTCTTCAAAAGGGCAATCTTCTATTTTCTCTATCATATAATATGCTTTTGTAGGGTCGCCTTATTGGTATTTACAAGGCGATGAGATGAAACAAACAGTAAAAAGGGTTTCTTGGGTTATTTCTTCTTGAATGTTTTTTGTTTTTTTATTGAAATTGTTGTATTTTGTTGGCTTTTTAATAATATAATTGTTATGAAATAACTTATAGTTTTATATTATCTAAAAATTTGAATAAAAGTAAAATTTTATATTCTTAGAGAAGAGGTGATAACTCTTATATAAGATAGATTATTATAAAGAGAAAGAAGAGGTGTATCTGAAGTTACTGTCTGTGCATAGTGATGGTGGGCTCCACATAATAAATATTTACACAACAATGTCAAGTTTTGGTGCTTGCATTGTTTGACGTTGTGTCTTCCGTCACGTTTATAACACTCCTCCTTAGAGACTAGTGTGATGCACCCTTGGATAGCACATCGGGCAAAACAGACATGCATGACTTGATCATGAGAAGCAGTAAAGATATATGTTCATTGTTTGACTCATATCTTCCAAACCACGAGGTTTCTACGCATGAAATCACTTAGAGAATATTTTCAACTCAATTATGGAGCTCCTTGAAGAAGAATCATATCAAACGGAGTTCAGATGTGGGAGTTATGCCATTTAAAAACCAGGTGGTCTTTAGTTCTCGCGAATTCAGACATGTGCACATTCAGGTGAGCTGGGCCAACACTGCCTGGATGAGCTAATTGACACTATTTTAGATGAGCTGAATACTCAAGTGAGCTGGACTTACACTATCCTAGACGACCTGAGCTAGATTGACACTCATTTGGACGAGCTGAGCGAGCTAGTTCGATCTTCCGAGCTAGTATGACCACCCGAGAAACTGAAAATAGCTAACCTTATTTCTGATGGACCAACAACCAATTCAATCATGCCAAAGGAGATTATTCATGATTCAAATCTCCAAGAAAGCATTGGGCTTGATGGTTTCGAAAATATTCAAAAACAGACTTGTTTGGACCAAATGGAGAAACCGATAAAATATTGTTTGAGGGAAAAGATGGATTTCGAACAGGCCTCAAAAAGACATGTCTTAGCCCATATCAGGAGCATATTCATCACTTTTCAAATTCCTGATCGTGGCTATATCAAGAGGTAGTCGAAGTTTCAGTCAAAACAATAATTTAGTCAAGTCTTTGTTTGCATTTTCTATGTGAGTTTTTTCACAAAATTTTAAATCTTTTCATATGCCTTTACTACTATAAATATGTAATTTTCTACAGAAATAAATCAATCATTTTCTTCTTATTTTGAGTTTATTCTCTTTGTTCTTTGTTTAGAACATTTTTGTTTCTTGGTGAGGTTATCTCTGAGTAAACAAATCTTCGTTTTGCTGGACTTGTGTGTCACATCAAGCAGCAAACGAATCCTCTAGTAGTATCATCGGGCCATCCACAACCCTTTGTTTCACCATTCGATCCACCAGTTCTCCTTTTTGGCGAGTTCATATCCTTCAGACCGTTTGAGTGATCCTGTCCAATCCTAGGACGTATCACAGTGTCACCATTGTCTTTTGCTTAACGTCTCTTGTTGCCTCGTTAAAAACCTTTTCGGAAAGTTCTAGTGGGAAAAACCATACTAAGATAAAAAGACTACAACAGCATAAGTTCCCCCTCGAATGAGCAGTCACATATCCTTCTGATAACACATTCCAATGTTGTGGACATGCTTCTTGAAGACCGCGGTAGGGAGTGATTTTGTGAAGAGGTCAGCTGCATTGTCGTATGATCGAACATATCTTACTTTAATCTCTTTATTCTTCTCTAGCTCTTGAGTGTAAGAGAAGAACTTCGGATGTATGTGTTTCGTACTATCACTTTTGATTTATCCTTCCTGTGTTTGAGCAACACATGCCGCATTATTTTCATATAGGATAGTTGGCTCTGTATTTCCATCAATTCCACTACTTGCAGAGATGTGTTGGCTTATTGATCTTAACCATACACATTCCTTACTTGCTTCATGAAGTCCGATGATCTCAGCATGATTTGAAGAGGTAGCCATAAGCGTTTGTTTTTGAGAATGCCAAGATATAGCAGTGCCTCCGATCGTAAAAACGTATCATGTTTGCGATCGAGCTTTGTGTGGATCTGAAAGATATCATGCATCTGCAAAACCAACCATTTGATATTTTGAATCTTTAGAATAAAATAAGCCTAAATCAATGGTCCCTTGGGGATAGCGAAAGATATATTTAATTCCATTCCAATGTCTTCGTGTAGGAGATGAGCTGAATCTCGCTAAGAGATTGACAGCGAATGATATATCAGGTCGTGTGCAGTTTGCAAGGTACATTAATGCTCTGATTGCACTTAGATATGATACTTTGGGTCCAAGTATCTCTTCATTTTCCGCAGATGGTCGAAATTGATCATTTTCAATGTTAAGTGATCCAACAACCATCAGAGTGCTAAGAGGAGTTGATTTATCTATGTTAAAGCGTTTCAACACTCTTTTAGTATATGTGGATTGATGCACAAATATACTATTTTGATAATGCTCAATTTGTAGGCCAAGACAATACTTTGTCTGTCCGAGATCTTTCATTTCAAATTCTCCTTTTAGTTATTCTGATTCTTTTTTGTATTTCTTTTTGAGTTCCAATAATATTAAGATCATCAACATACACTGCGATTATCACAAACCCGAATGTTGTTTTCTTGATGAAAACACATGGGCATATAGGATCTTTCACGTATCCTTCTTTTGTTAAATGTTCACTGAGACAACTATACCACATATGCCCAGATTGCTTTAACCCGTATAACGATCTTTGCAATTTTATTGCACATAACAGTTTTGGTTTGGAGATTAATGCTTCTGGCATTTTAAACCGATCATGAATTTTCATGTAGATATCAGTATTTAATGATCCATATAGATAGGCTGTAATGACATCCATAAGACGCATCTCGAGATTTTTTTCAGCTGCTAAACTCATCAGGAATCTAAAAGTGATTGCATTCATAACATGATTATATGTTTCTTCATAATCGTTTCCAGGTCTTTGCGAAAAACCTTGGGCCACTAGACGAGCTTTGTATCTCGTGACCTAATTTTTCTCATTTCTCTTTCGAATGAAAACCCATTTGTATCCTACTGGTCTCACATCTGCAGGTGTGAGCGCAATAGATCCAAATACTTCTCGTTTATTAAGCAAATCGAGTTCTGCTTGTATTGCATCTTTCCATTGTTCCAATCATGTCTCTTTGACATTGAAAAACGGATTTTGGTTATGGATCTTCGATTTTCTCATTTATTTCACTTGACACCATATATGAGAAAGCATCATCAACATCATCTTGTTCATTTCTATTCCATATCTTCTTATTATGGATGTAGTTGATGGAGATCTCATGATTCCTTTCTGATTCATGATGCTCTGCTTTATCAGTGTTCTCATCATTTGTTTCTTCCAAAATACTTTCTGATATTTTGGGCATGTCGTTTATCTCAACATCCTTTGGTTTTCTAGGATTTTTATTCCTAGAACCAACAGGTCTTCCTCGCTTCAAACGTGTTTTAGACTCACGTGTCTCATCTGCTTTTCCTTGATCATTTAATACTTTGATACAAGCAGGAGTGTTGGCAGCTGGTATATGAGATTTAGTTACCGTCTTTGTATCCGCAAATGCATCAGGTAGCTGATTCGCTATACTCTGTGGATGCATAATTTGTCAAACTTCTAATTCTGACTCTTTAGTTGGAGGATCAAGATATAACAACGAAGGTACACTCCATTTGATATCATTTCCTATATCTTTGTTTCCCCCCCCTAGAACTGGGAATACCTTCTCATCAAAATGACAGTCGGCAAAACGTGCCGTAAAGACGTCACTAGTCTGTGGTTCTAGGTATCGTATAATTGATGGTGAATCACAACCAACATATATTTCTAATCTCTTTTGTGGTCCCATTTTTGTGTGTTGTGGTGGTGCTACAGACACATATATCGCACAACCAAAGATTCTTAAATGAGAAATGTTTGGTTCTCGACCAAACGCTAATTGTAATGAGGAATACTTATGGTATGCACTTGGTCTAATCCTAATAAGTGCTTTTGCATGCAAAATGGCATGTCCCCACACAGAGGTTGGGATTTTTGATCTCATGACCAGTGGTATTGCAATCCATTGCAGACGCTTAAATAAAGATTCGGCCAAACCATTTTGCGTATGAACATGAGCCACAAAATGTTCAACTTCAATTCTCGTTACCATACAATAATCATTATATGCTTGGGATGTGAATTCAGCAGCGTTGTCTAATCTAACTCTTTTAATAGTGTAATCAGGGAACTATGCTCGCAGTAGGCCTAGGCATTCGGGTTTTCGGGTCGGGTTCGGGTCGGGTCTTTTCGGATTTGGATCTTTCAGGTCTAGAAAATTTATACCCAATAGGTACTTGAGAGTTTTTCGGTTTGGGTTCGGGTCGATTCCTACCGGGTTCGGGTCGGTTCGGGTCTAAAAATCAAATACCTACAAAACAACCTGTTTAGTTTTGAATCACATCAGGTTCCGGTTCAGGTACAAGTATTCGGATGTTTTTTGGTTAACGAACCTGCAAAAGAACCTGTTTACGAAGCATTGAAAACTAAATATCCATAATTTCATATCAAAATTATATGTTTTTGCAAACAATTCAACCATACAAAAGTACTAAATAGCATAAATCTTATAAAATTTCAATTCAAAAACAGAAGAAAATAGAAAACAACATTCAAATAACAACTTCATAAAGTCTTCTCCAAGTTTCTTTGCTTCCAGCCGACCACAACTCGTCTCCATTTCACATGCCTATTAACATAATTACAATCAAGCTGATAATCAGAACAAGCAAAAAATGTATTAGTCAAAATCACTAACTTTATATTTCATAACTTCAATATATCAAGTTCAACTCGAAGACATTAACTTTATACAAACAAGTCTAAGAAACTAGCTTCATAGTTCATACTAACACAAGTTCATATTCAGATCAAGTCACTAAGGCACTAACCTCATTTGTTCTTTGGAAATTTGTATTCAAGGACCTTGGCCATGGATGTTAAACGCTGGTTCAAATTCTACAATACATATAAGTGAAGGTTATCAGTCATTAAAAAATAAGTAACATAAGCTTTAAACTTAAATGCAAAGAGTTAAAAATACCTCTCATAAGTCCATCTTCCTCCTCTATCTCCTTAAGTAGTTGTTCTTTCCTTACAACTCCTTTTCCTTGATTTTAATCTCACATTTCAACCATTGTTCAGTGCACATTAACACTTCAATCATGTAATGGGTTAAACAACTTCTACTTGGATCTAGCACTCGACCACTTGTACTAAAGGCTGATTCCGATGGAACTGAAGACACTTGCATAGCAAGTACATCTCTAGCAACTAGAGACAGAAACAAATACTTTGCACTGTTTAACCTTCAATAAGAAAGAACATCATACTCTGAACCTGCCATTGGATTCCGATTCTCCACATTCTCTTTTAGATATAAATCCAACTCATCTAGTTTTTCTTGAAACCCTGTATCTTGAACAAGCTCATTATATATATCATTCATGCTCTTATAAGCAAGGCCATTTCCAAGAACTGTATTTTGAGATACTTCTTCACCAACTTGTTCTTGAAATTGAGAAGAATTACCTTGAGACTGAGACTGAGTAGAAGATCCACTAGCTGCTGCATCACGCTCTTCTTCTCATTGTTGTTGTACTCATCAAATAGGCTTCTCACGATGTCCCCAATTTCAGTGGTTAGTTGAGTAACCCGAACACTTCCTACACCATAGAGTTTCTCAAAAAGCTTGGTAATAACCTTCATCTTCTTGCTTGGATCGAAAACACCAGCAACTATCACAAGTTTATTCATCTCCTCACCTTCCCCAAATGGATCCCAATACTTTCTAACTTTCCTAACATTGATGCAGCCTTAGACATTAAGATAGCATCTGTACCAGGTGTGTTACTCAATGCACTGATGTTTCTTTGCACCGTGACTATAGAAAGGTATAGCTTATGGGCACAAACACTTGCTGAAGCAGAAAGAACTAAAGTTGCTCTGTGAAATATGATCAAGAACTGAACTAACCGGTTAACAACTTCCCAATCAGCTTTACTTGGTGGTCCAATGCGTTTTTTTTTTCTGTATAGTTTCATTGAAGTAGTCATTATATGGCTTATCTTCTTCCTCCATCTTCTCAAAAGCAACCTTGAACTTCAAAGCTTGTTCTAGCATGAGATAAGTAGAATTCCATCTTGTCTCTACATCCAAAGGCAAGCTCCCTCTCTAAACTTTTGCTGATTCTACTCTCTTCTCAAATGAACTCATTCTAGGTGTTGAAGACCTCACAAAGCAGATGCCATTTCGAATGGCACTGACATTGTTGTCTGCCTCTTGCAGTCCTTCTTTAACGATCAAATTCAGTATGTGAGTAGCACACCTCATATGCGGAAACCGACCATTAAGTACCAAAGCATCATCTCCATTTTCGACAAATTGCTCCTTAAATCTCCTCATAGCAGAACTACTGGCTGTGGCATTATCAACAGTGATACTAAACACCCGTTTGATGTCCCATTCTGCTAAACAATCAATAAGAACCTTACAAATGGTTGCACCTTTGTGATCATACATATTTATGAATCCAATAATCAACTTCTTTAGCTGCCACCCTGAATCAATAAAATGGGCTTTCACAACCATATAACTTGCTCTTGTATAAGGATCAACCCATATGTCTGTTGTTAGTGAAAGCCTTTGCTTATTATCCGCAAGAATCTTCTTCAAAGCAGCTTTCTTTTTCAGACATATCTCAACTATATCCCTTGAAGCTGTTCTCCTAGAATGAGTGCTGTAAAATTTAACCTTTTCGCAGAAGTGTTTCCATGCTAAACTTTCTACCCAAGCCAATAGCAATTCTCCCAAGACCATCATCTCATTCGAAGCTTCTCTGAACACTGATTCAAGAACCTTACCATTCAGACTGCCATCATCACCATCTTGACCTTGCTTTTTGAACTTATTTAAAGCTTGCCATAATTTGTAACCCTTACACGCAAAATTCAAGTGCTTCTTCATATTTGATGTTCCTGATTTGCTTGGACAAAGCATCTCCTTCCCACAATGGTGACACTTAGCTTTGTCATTGTCCTTTTGCAGCCTCGTGAAGTGATCCCAAACCCAAAATCTTGTTTTCTTTTCTGATTTTGAAGCACTCCCACCATCAGCTTCTTTGTGTTTACGAGAACTTGGAGTCGTAATTTCATCATGACTTTCATCAGAATCACTATGTTCAACCTGCATTGGTTCATCTTCATCTCTTCCAACTGGATTCTCACAAGAAGCCATCTATATTGAAAAAAAAAAACAGATTTAAAAAAATGAAAGTTTTTTTTTTTTTTGGTGTAAAAAAAAAAATTCATTTTATTTTATTTCACTTTAAGATAAAAAAATGAAAGTTTGAATACTGAAACCACATATACGAAATTAAACAATATTCAAACGTATGATCTGTTTGTTTAAACTGTGATAAAGAATTAAAATCACAAGACACAAAGCAACAAAACAAAAGTCAAGTCACAGAGCAACAACAAAAAAAACCAATCGCAAAGAGTTATATGATTCAAAATCAAGTTGAACGATGAATAAAAGTCAAGTCACAAAACAACAAAACAAAACAAAACCATTATAAAAAAATAACAGAGTGGAGATTACCACCGAACAACAAAACAAAAGTCAAGTTGAACGATGATTCAGAATCAAGTGAATCATTGAACAAGACAAAAACGAAACGAAACCATTATCAAAAAAAAAGTGGAGATTAACACAAAATTAAGAAATTTAGGTTTAGATTACAGAATTACCACATAATTATTTCGAGAGGTCTCAGAAAGTGGAGAAGAAGAAATTAGATGAGTATGATTTAGGGTTTCCAGTTTGATTGATAACTTTTTTCGGTTTTGTTCAAGATTGAAGGCTGTCTGGGGGAGTGGAAAGATCTAGAGGAGATACTGAGGTTGAGAGAGACAAAACATTAAGTGTAATTTGAAGTCTGAAGCACGCCAACTTGTGATTTTTTTCGGTTCCATTAATACCTGTTTGGGTATCGGGTCTTACCCGGATCCGAACCTATACCCACAGGTCTACAAAAAAATATCCAGCAAGTTAATTTATATATACTTGTACTTGTACCTAAACCTGTGATTTCAGGTCGGTTCCGGTTCGAGTTTTCGGGTCCAAGTTAAAATGTTCAGGCCTAGCTCGCAGTTTGATAATCTGAGTTAGAAATCTCGCAAATGCCACATTTCGAGATGATAATAGACAAATATGTGACCATTTGCTGGATGCGTCAATTAATACCATAAAATAGTGAAATGATCCACAAGGTGGATGTATTGGTCCACATATATCGCCTTGAATTCTTTCCAGGAACTTTGGTGATTCTTTATCAATTTTTGTTGGCGATGACCTTATGATCAATTTTCCAAGAGAAATTTTCTGGATTTTCAGTGAATGACCATGTGAGATTTCTATGATTTTACGCATCATTGTAGTGCCGGGGTGACCAAGGCGATCATGCCATAATGTGAACTCTTCTGGATTTTGTTTCACTACAATATTAGATTCGATTATATGATGCAATCCCAAAGGAAGTTCTGGAAACTTTTCCAATATGTGTTTTCTGCCACATTTATCAAAAGTTACATATATGCACTTCTTTCCATTCTCAGTTGCAGACTGAGTATCGTATCCGTGACGATATATGTCTTTAAAGCTCAACAAGTTTCTTTTAGAACTTGGAGAATATAGTGCATTGTTTATGGAAAATTTTGTTCTATTTGGTAATGTAAAGTTTGCTTTACCGGTTCCTTCAATCACGTCTGCAGGACCTGATATTGTATTAACAATAATTCTTGTCGGTTTTATATCAGAGAAATATCTCTTTTGGCTCAGAATAGTGTGCGTTGTTCCACTATCTGGTATACACATTTCTCGAATCCGTTTCTTGGATTTTGTTCCATTAGCATTATGTTCCATTTCTGTAATTGCAATAAACATCAATAAAAAGAAAACCGTGAAATTCATTCATATAATAATCATATAAGGAAACACATAATAATTATACATTAGGGTGATGTTAAAAACATCATTATTTTTTTTTTAAAACATGAAATGTAATAATTATTCATAGAAATACTGAATGGTACGAAATAGTCTTATTATAAGCATTTCAGTTCTCTTTTGGAATAATCTAGTCCAACTCATTTTCGAAATCAGGCTCCGAGTAACGATGTCCCCTCGAAATTTTCTGTTAGATTCACTTCCTTAGCTTTGCCTCTTGTGGACGCTTCATATAACTTACACAAATGTGGAGGAGTACGATATGTACGGGACCAATGCCCTTTACATCCACATCTGTAACATACAGTTTCATGTTTCTGGGTGGTATCCACTTGGGTTTCTTTACCCTTAGAAACTTGTTCTGACCTAACCAATTTGTTAGATCCCTTCTACTTGGGATTGTAAGTTTTTCCACGTTTGTTGTGGAAATGGCGGCCACGACCCTGACTGAATGGGATTCCCCCCTATGATTTTCCCATCGTCGTAGAATTTACTTCGGGGAATGCCTTGGCTCCCGTAGGTCGGGAATTGTTGTTTTTAATCAGAAGCTCGTTGCTTTTCTCAGCCAACATGAGCGCAACCATCAATTCAGAAAATCTCGTGTATCCACATTTTCTGTAAATTTCGGGCAGGAAGTGAAGCTGTTTGTGGAAAGTGTTGTACGTCTTATTCATCATTACTACTTCAGAGACATGATTACCACAATACTTCAGGAGTGAAACTATCCTCAGGACAGCGGAATTGTATTCCTCAACCTTTTGAAAATTTTGGAACCTCAGGTTTTTCCACTCTTCCAGAGCGTGAGGGAGATTGAATTCCTTCTGATTATCGAACCTTTCTTTTAAGGCTTGCCACAGTTCAGCTGAGTCTTCTATGTTCGTATAGTCATGCGTAACATTCTCATCGAGATGTTTCTTCAAGAAAATTATCGCTTCAGCCATATGTTCAGGCGGCGACTTGTTACTGATTACAATTGTTTTGGTTAAATTTTTCATCACCAGATATGGTTTCACGTTTGTGACCCATCCGACGTAGTTTTCGCCAGTTATTTTGAGAGCCGAAAACTGGAGATGCTCAATTCTTGCCATTTATATTTCTAAAACACAATATAATAACTTTTATTAGAATTTCATAATATTTAAATGGAACCATTAACATTAATCATACAAGCAATTACAAGGAAAAACACCGCATATAAAAGCATAGCAAAATTTATGTTAAATTCTATCGGAGTAAATTCTCCAACACAAAGACCGTACACACCGGCAAGGATTACAATCGCACACAAAACTAAAAGCAAATGAATCATCTTCCTTCAAAGAAAAAATTGGGAGAAAATTATTTGAAAGTATTTGAGAGGAAATGAAATGTTTTGATGAGTTGAAGTGAATGAAGGATGAATATATTTATAGATGAAATTACTGTTCATAGCCATTAGAAAAAGGTAAAATTTTTTGAAAATTTTCTTTGTGACCATTGGGGTTAAATCGTTTGAACCAAAAATCAATTTGAAAATATCGTAATAAGCAGTCAACCAGATTCAATAAATTTCATAATATTTTATATCGGTGACCAAACATTTATATAATATTCATAATATGCAAATATCAATATTATTCTAGTGATAAAATTATATCTGTTAAAATATTAAAAAAATAATGCGGCGATAGAGCCAAGCCAATATTATGCATTAAATAATTATGCGGCGGCAGAGCCAAACCAATAATTATAGCATATTTAGCAACTAAGGTTTATTAACGAGGCGACATACCGCCCGCATTAATATAGGTAAATAATATAAATTAAAACAACCACTACAAAATAATAAATAGTAAGAAAGGCGGTATACCGGCCATTATAGCAGGGTAAATATGATACATATAAATTTTACCGAATTGCAGAGTGATCGTGCTGATAACGTGTTATGAAATAACTTATGATTTTATAGTATCTCGAAATTTGAATAAGGGCAAATTTTTATACCCATAAGGAGGAGATAACCCTTATATAAGATGGACTATTACAAAGAGAAAGAAGAGAAAGTGTATCTTTCGTCGAACACAAAACGTCCCTTTATATAGAAGTAAAAAATTCAAGTTACTATGCGTGTATAGTAACGTGGACTGCACATAATAAATATTCACACAATAATGTCAAGTTTCGGTGCGTACATTGTTTGACATTATGTCTTCCATCACGTTTATAACAATAAGCAAGTTTCTGTTACTAACGTTCTTTTCTTTTTGAAAACTCTCTTACTTACGTTAAACCTCCCATTTATGGGATTAAATCCCATGTTTAGGTCTAGACGGATACTTGTTTATTTGTCCAATCCAATATTTGGAATTGGCTTATACTTGATTCGATCAAGTATTTTCTAAATTTTAAATACTTACAAATTACTTGATAACAAGGTGATAACTTCTACTCCGCCAGTAAAAAAAACTACTGTGCCCGATGAAATACTAAAATGATGACATGATTGCAATTCGAAAACGAGTTGATTTTACAATTATGTAGTTGTTTCTCAATCTCTAAGCATAAGTTACAAATTAAATAAAGCATAGATGTCATTACAATTATACGATGGCATTCATGTTGGACATGAAATTATTGAAATAACAATAGAAATTCGAAAGCCCAAACTTGAAAATATTGAACCGGCTGTAATTTTATGAGAAAATATCTAAACAAGTTTCTAAATTAAAGACATGCATATTTTTTGTAGTTAAATTTTGATAAAGTAGTGGGAAAATATATCGGCCGGCACAAACTAGTAAACTTCCTAAAACACATCGACGGTTGGATAGAAACGAGGGATTGGGTTTGGTCGATGTCGGATTTAATTCACGAAGATGAATATAAGTTATTGTTGAATCTGAGTTTGGTTAGTTCGATTAAAAGGAACTAAATTCGATTTGTGGACTATTTCGAAGATGTTTTATTGATCAGTATGTGATTACAAAACGACTTAAAAGAGAGAAACAAAAGAAAGAGATACATGCGATTGATTAGATCTAATGTTCTTGAGAAATCCTAGATCGTGCTGTCAATCGGTTGAAGTGTGTGTTTTTCGGATCCCCTATTGTTTCCTCCCTCTTCTCCTTTTATAGCGTCCACTCGCTTATCCCTCGTTCGCCTTAGGACTTGTTCGCCCTAAATGCCCAGGCCCTACGATCATGCTTGATGGGCTTCCAAGCCAAACAAAGGCCACTGTGAGCTGGTAAACTTAAGCTCTCTCAAGCCAAGCTGATCGATCAGTCAGTTGATCCCTGAGATGAGCCGACTGACGGAATACTCGAGCCGGTTCATCTATTTTTCTGAGCCGACGTTGATCGGGCTTGAGACGTTGATGGGCCAAGTCCTGTTATTTGATGAGCCTTGCGGAGGGATATCTAATTCCTCTCCAACAGTAACTCTCCCAAGTTCACTAGTGAAGAGCTGCGCTTATGATAGTGGAGTAGCAAGAAATGATTCTGAGAATAACGGGCTCGTTCTCACCTTTTTCGCTATTTTGATCACTCATAGGGAAGTTGGAGTTATATCACTTGGCGTGAGGTCAACCGGCATGTCACAGGAGTTGGAAAGTCGTCGCTCGGCGCACGGTCACCTTATGAGGAGCGTGTCCGAAACTTGTCTGATGGTATGTAGATCGCTTGGGACGTCAGGCTTCCATCGTTTATTGTTCAGGTCTATCAGGCATTCTACCGATCATGGCTTTGATTATCGATCGTTCAACAAAATTTGAGTGGTTCTCTCTTTTAACCGAATTGTCTTTTGTAGTAGTTGGCTCAAACCTGTCCAGTTTGCTTCGGGGAGAGAAATCGTTTGCACGGGAAACGAGACAAGTAGCTAGGCCAATAAGGCTAATAATGATATTGATCTCAAACTTTGTGATTTTTTCCTATAATAAAGGGGTCCCCCTTGATTTCTTTATTCTTCTCTAGCCACAAGGTGCTCTCTCTCTCTCTCTCTCTCTCTCCACTCTCTCACGTTTGGTTGTTGTTGTATAGAGAGAAGAGAGCAAACTTTAGTTGCCTACATTGTTAGTTCTCTCCAACTCCTTTTTATCAGAATGAGACTACTTATTACAACACCACACACATATAATTTTCATAAGACTTCTCTACTTACCACAACTCACATACTTGGACTCTAAGACTTAACAAACTCACTTGTCCTTACCTCTATTTTAGGCACTAGACTAAAAAAATTACTTTAACAAATAACAATCCTAACAACTACTACCAACTCTTACCCACTCTTTACTTAGTTGTTTTTTTTCAAGCCCTTGACTTCACCATGTATATCATATGTTTTACTGGCATTGGAGAACAATTAATGGTTAAGCTTATTTTTTCTAAGGCAACCCTCACACATAATTATTATTCAGTTTTCCTATGTATTATATGCACCAAAGAAGTACGCTTTTATTGTGAACGTTTAGTGTAGTTTCAAACTATTTAATATTTTTCTGAAAATTATTATAGTTTTCGACATGTGTATACGTTGCATCAACGAAGTACACATGTATTGCAAACGTTTTGTGTTAGTTGTATTACTATACTATATATGTTTGATATTTTTTCTCCATCGCATTCAAATTTTCTCATTGTTTCTGCAAACAACTTCTTTCAAAAATTTGTGCCCTCTAATCCACCGAATCATGATCTCAGCTTTTGGTTTGGACCTCAGCTTTAGTTTTTGTTTATCCCTTCCATATATCTGATGTATTGAGAATATCTAGCAACTCCTTTTCTTCTTTGATCTCCACCATGGTTTTTCCTTCTTTGTTTGCTTATGTTTCCCTCTTGGAGACAAGTCTTCTTTGTTCATGTGTTCTTCTTGGGGAAAAATTCTATTATGTATAGCTGCTGCTGCTTCTTATTCTTCTTCTTTTTCAAACAAGTAACATATTCCACAAGTTACATTTCAAACAAGTAACATAATCGTGTAGTAAATTCATACAAGTTACTATTTTTGTACTCTCCTTATAAAAGGAGATCATTTTCTTTTGTAAACACACACCAATACAACACAAAAATTTCCTCTATCTCTTTTTATTCATAATACATTATCATCACCAAGTCCTAGCCATCTGAACAGAGAAAAATAAAATCCTACTCGATCTTCTCACTTTTGTTATCTAATACCAAGACTTAATCCTTCCTCATTTTGATATCCCAAAGACCTAACACTGTCTTGTTTCCGGTTTCCTCGGTTCCCATCAAGGTGATTTAATCTCACATTTTATAATAATTCGCTAAGCGTTATTATTGACGGTAGATTTTGTTTTACATGTATGTGTTGTGCATGTTGAATTGCTTTATGAAAATCATATATGAAAACTAAAACTATTGGTGCTTTTTTTGTATTAGTTTTTATCAATTTTCATGTGATTGGCACATCACACATCTATTAATGTTTTCATTCATAGCATAGACTTATGCATAATTATATGGAATATCAAAAGTATATTTAAATATACATGACTAATCGTTTTGAGAAATTTGAGTCATGCTTTGCATTTGAATATTTAATCATTTATAATATAGTCATCAATATTACTTAAACCTACTATACTAATATTTTCCATATAGTATAAACAAAGCATGTACAAATACATCACCACACTTTACAAGGCTGTATATTAGTACACATCCATGTAAACAAAGCCACAACCATAGCTTATACAATATTCTACAAACATTTTTCATATAATATTAGAAGAGCATTCACAGTATATATCACAATCAATACAAGATAAATACTCATGATGAACAATTCAGTAGACTATGCCTATTACACCCGTAACAACTTACAAATTTCAAGTAAACATTAAGTAACATTGCCTTCCATTAAATACATTAAAATCATTACAATTGAGTTGTAAACTATACTATCATCTTCTCTTAATTAGTATAATCATATAATTTCTCACATATAATATAGGCATTCACAACATACGCACATGCACCAATTAAGACGAAGAAGGGGCTGTATATAGGTCATCAGAGTTCCATTCACAAATAAAAACACAAAACTCTACAATTTGAGCTCATTCGTGAAAATGATACCTACTCAGAGCATTCACATCATTAACCACACACACCAATTATAGCTAGTAAACTGTACTCATAACTTGTATAATATAGTCGACTATAATACTTAAATATACTATACTAACATTTTTCATATAGTATAGGCAGAGCATGTATAAATACATCACACTTTATGAGGCTGTCTATTAGCACACATCTGTGTAAACAAAGCCACAACGATAGCTTGTACAACATTCTACAAAAATTTTTCTGTAAAGTATTAACAAAGCATTCACAACATATATCACAATCCCTATCAGATAAATACTCATAATGAAAATTCAGTAGACTATGCATATTACGTCAATAACAACTTACAAATTTCAAGTAAACATTAAGCAACATTGCCTTCCATCAAATACATTAAAATCATTACAATTGAGTTGCAAACTATAATATTATCTTCTTTTAATTAGTATAGTCATATAATTTCTCTCATATAGTATAGGCATTCACAACATACATTACACGTACCAATTATAGCTATTAAAGTATACAATTAACTTGTTTCATATAGTAAACTTTAGCTACTAAACTACACTATCTTGTCTCATATAATAAACTATACTAGTAAAATATACTATACTAACATTTACCATATAGTATAGATAGAACATCCAAAGCATACATAAGAGTTACTAAATAAAAAATACTTATAGTAAAATATTCAGTAGCCGTTGGCCGATTCATGCAGTTACAACTCATAAATTTCAACTGAATATGAAGCAACATTGTCGTCCACAAGAGATGTGAACATCACTAGATTTGTTTTGTAAACTATAATATTAAATTTTCTCATACAGTAGAGACATATCATTGTTAGAATACGTCAAATTTTTGTGCAACCCCACGAAGAAAACACAAACCTAGAGATGGCAATGTCGCGATTTCAATAGCCACATAGAAAAACAAAAATTGAATTTCAAAACTAATAGATTATGTGTCACATCACCTTCTTTTTTTACCCGCCGATATCCATCTTCCACCGGATCTGCAAAAGGAACGGAGGGTTAAACCACAAAGAAAACACGCAGCCAATAACAAAGTTTTCTGATATGATTGGGTCTAAACCCACTTCTTTATAATTTATATAGATGTCTCCAATATCAGTCTAATCCTGATATTGTTGCTAGTTCAATGGCCGCACGATTAATCCTGGAATGATGATTCTTCTTTTATCTTTTTCCCAAGCTAAACTAAAAAGGCAAAACAACAAAGCCATAATCTTTAAATCTAAAACAACAACAAAACTCACTTCTTTATCTTATGATCTCTCGTATCAGTCTCTCCTGATACAATTATTGATTCATTGGACTCCCGATTAGTCTTAGAAAGATGATTCATTATCAATAATAAGAAATCAAGGTCAATCATATTAAAATCCACTAAGAAAACGCGCACCAAGAAGCAAGTGTTTTGAGAGAATTGGATTCAGAAATATCTAAAAATGAAAAAACACCAAATCTTAGTTCTTTATCTGATGATCTCTAGTATCAGTCTCTCTTGATATTGTTGCTACTTCATTGGCCGCACGACTAGTGCTAGAAAAAATATTCTTCTTTATCTTTTTTTTTGGGGAGTAAACTAAAAATATAAAAAGACAAAACTCACTTCTATTTTCGGTTATCTTTCAACATTTGGATACTTTTCTGCTTCTTATCTCCCATATCAGTCTCTCTCAATACTGCTTCTAGTTCTTCTAATGATTTCCTTACCGTGTAGATCAACATCTTATTTTTTTTAAAATGAAAATCTTAACATGGTCAGACATATGAATGCATATAAAAATAAAAAAGCAACCATAAGAAGATGATTATCTACGCAGACACGCAAACTTTCATAAAGTTTTCTTAATCATTTACAAGATTTAGAAGAGAGAAGCAATGACCTATCAAATAATATATTTATGCTACTTTAGTAGTTGTTTTAGTTGAACTAATTATGCCATTTTCCAGTAGTTTGACTAACTTACACAGCCTTAATCAACCATACACACAATAAGAAGCTCACAACAATAATAATAGTAACAAATAAGAAGCTATGTAGAAGAAATCATTAAAAAGAAGCAAAGACTGACCTCAAGTTTATGCTCCTTGGTTATTTATTTCTTTGGAAGTTAGCTAAACTCTTCGGTCGGGCGCAAATATTCATGGATGTTCTCTGGTCACACAAAGTCA
This sequence comes from Moricandia arvensis, assembly GCA_905132765.1. Lineage (NCBI taxonomy): Eukaryota > Viridiplantae > Streptophyta > Magnoliopsida > Brassicales > Brassicaceae > Moricandia > Moricandia arvensis. Next base: position 45,497 of record CAJHQP010000200.1, on the reverse strand, counting down.
ACTGCAACTTTTGTGCACGACTATTCACAAAACACATGTTTTTCATTAAATTACAAAGAAAATGATAGGATGATAATCAAAATAGAAGATCACAAATACAATTTTACTTAAACCTCAAATCTCAAGTCCGGTCATCCACTAAACGTATCCAACCGTTTTAATACTAGAACTACTCTTTTGACAAATAAAATGTTTAAACTTGGTAGTTTTAGGTACTCTACTGGTACTCTTTATTATCCAAACTTTTACCTGACACGGTAATGTATTACCTTTAGATTCTAAACTTGGTGAGGAAAACTCGTATGTATAAACACTGCTTTCCTAAGTTTTCCACAAACGTCCATGGCTTGATCCCTACAATTACAAAATTATATATATCGACAGTATAACGTAATCCACTCGAAATGAGTAACATTGTTCGATTACATACCAAATTCAACCTTGAGTTTTATTTTATGCTCAGTATTTAAATAAAATGTTAGGTCATATATCAAAAAAATCATCAGTACACCAAGAAAGTAAAACCTCAGTCGAAAAGGTTGTTGCATGTAGCTGAGTTACTACCTTCTCAACTGGACAACCATATGTATGTCTAAATTCTTTGCAGTGCTTCTCAGATACTCTTCTAACATAGGAACATATTCTCTCCTAAATATGTGCCAAAGAGAACTTCCCTTATCTTCATGGTTCTGAGCATTTCCAAGGCTCAGAATAACATCTTCCATGTTCACTTTTACTATTTTCTCTTGATCATGGTTAACGTTATTTTCAATCTTATCCTGGTCCTTCTTCTCCAGTGTTGCTTCAGCTCTGTGTGTCAGTATATTAACCGCGTTTGCTATATCAGAGTTAAATTTAGTCACAAAATCGCCTCTGGCTAGCTCAGCTGAAATTCCATGGCCATTGTAAGTTTTGTGACCCAAATCTGGTTTAAGAAAGTGTCCAGGAAGCTTTGTTGCAATGTTAATAATTCCAGTTCATTGAATAGTATATTCTTGGAAGGGTAGCACACATATGAACTCGCCGAAGTGATGTGGCAAAATATCTTCAAATCTATCACCACAAGCCCAATATTTTAGCTTCAACATCTGAGGCAAGAGGTCTTTATACATTTTTCCTATATTATAACCACCAACGAATTCATTCACTTTAATCTCCAAATCAAACTCAGTTAAGCAATCCATTGTTATGATATACATGTTTGTTGATGAATTCATCACTTTGGGTAAATCTTGAAACATAACTTCTGGTTCCCAACTTAAACCATATGTCTTTTTGAGAGTGTTTCTAATAATTATTGGTTGTCATTTTTCCCAATGCGCTTGAAAATGCAGACTCTCTTCATTAACAACATCAACATATTTAGGAGAGTACAATTAGTTTTCGTTTGATTCCATCCTCGAAGCTGATTTTATCTTTGTATCGGTTTCCAAACTAGGATATATACAGTTCGTCACTCCATGTTTCTTGTATGAAACCATGAAAATAACTATTTTTTCTTTGACATCAATGTTGCAGTAAGATTCTTCTAAGCTCCAACATACTATCACTACCACAACCATTTAGTTCTTTTGGTGCACAAGTGATCAATCAGTTATGACTAGAACGCCACTTCTTGGAATGAACAGAAAACATGAATTAGTAGCAAAATATTCATACTTTGAATTTTTACCTCAACTTCAGTCTCTTGCTTCTAAGCTTCATATATCTTATTCAGAAACGAAATCATCAACGAAATCAAGTACTGAGATGATGACGTCTTTCAGAATTTTGAGGTTCCTCTTTGAAACTGTTAAAACAGAAACAGAAACACAATGTTAACAAACAAAAACACCATCTTTGGACAATGGAGGAGAAAAATGGTGTTACATTGTGATTGTATTTTTGTCTTAAAATACTTCAAAGAGGAAACTCACAAATTCTGAATGACGCCATCATCTCAAACACATGATTGCATTTCTGAATAAGCTATATGAAGCTTAGGAGCAAGAAGTTGAAGTTGAGGCAAAAATTTAAATTATGAATCTTTCGCTATTAAATCATGTTTTTGTTCATTCCAAGAGAGACTTTTAACATGTATATTATATATATGACCTTATTCTATAGGCATACCGTATTTTGAAGTTAAAACAGTTCATGTCAACAACATTGATGAATGCATATACTAGTAAACAAACTTATCTTACCTAGTGCTGAGTTAGTTAAGATATTTATAAATTTAATTGATGTTACTGAGAACCATCTTCGATGATGTGATTACTGTGAAACTTTGTTTTTGACTTGCACTAAGGCTTCCCAAACTTAGAGTGCAACTATGAACTTTGTTTAGACTGTTGTCAAGAATTTGCCAGAAATTTCTTTCTCAATGACCTAAAATGTTGGAATTTTTGGATGACGAATTTCAACATATGCATTGTTTAAATGCTGCAGAGCCGAGATCCAGTTCCAATCCTGAGGAAAAATAAGAACCTAACCAATATGTGAAGTGGTCTTCTGGTCATTACGAATATATCACTTGTGCACCAAAAGAGCTAAATGGTTGTGCTGTTGATAGGATGTTGGATCTTAGAAGAATCTTACCGATGACAATTATGCCAAAATTAAAACATAAGGCATATACTTTCATGTTTTAATACAAGAAACTTGGAGTGTCGAACTATAGCTGTCCTGGTTTGGAAACCGATACAAATAGAAAAGCAGCTTCGAGGATGGAATCAAGCTACCACTACTTGTACTCTCTTAAATATGTTGATGTCGTCAATGAAGAGCTTTTTCATTTTCAAGCGCATTGGAAGAAAAACAACCAATAATTTTGAAGAACACTCTCGAGAAGACACTTGGTTTAAGATGGGAACCAGAAGTTATGTTGTGAGATTTACCAAAGTAAAGTATTCATCAAAAAACATTTCTATCATAACAATGGATTTCTTAACTGAGTGGGAGTTGGAGATTAAAGCGCATGAATTCGTTGATGGTTACATGAAATGAAGAATACATAAAGCCATCTGGCTTGAGATGTCGAAGCTAAAAGACTGGTCTCCTGATGATAAATTTGAAGATATATTGCCATGTCACTTCGACGAGTTCATATTCGCGTTACCCTTCCAAGAATATAGTAATCCAAGAACTGAAATTCTTTACATAGCAACAAAGCTTCCCAAAAACTTTCTCAAACAAGATTTGGGTTCCAAAACTTATATTGCCTATGGGATTTCAGCTGAGCTAGATAGAGGCAATTTTTTGACTAAACGTCACTGTGATATGGCATACGCGGTTAATATACTGACACATAAAGCTGAAGTAACTCCGAGGGAAGAACAAATATATGTGGTTGAAGATCTGCAACAGACACACAAGGAGCAAAATAAGACTGAAAATAACAGTTGCCAAGATGAAGAAAAAGTAGTAAAACTGAACGTGGCAGATGCTCTTCTGAGTCTTGGAAGTGCTTAGAATCATGAAGAGAAGGGAATTGCTCTTTGGGACATATTTAGGAGAGAAGATGTCCCTATTAGAAGAGAATATGAGAAAACATTGCAAAGAATTTAGACATACATATAGTTGTCCAGTTAAGAAGGGTAATAACTCACCTACTTGCAACAACCTTTTCAACTGAGATTTTACTTTTTTTTGTGTACTGATGATTTTTTTTCCAGGTTTTTCATCCGATACACACCTAAACATTTTATTAAAACAATGAGAATAAAATAAAACTCAAGGTTGAATTTGGTAAGTAATCAAACAATTATACTCTTTTTCGAGTGGGTTAGGTTTTAACGACAGAACATTTTTGTGATTGTCGGGACCAAGCCATGGACATTTATGCAACACCTTAGAGAATTGGTGTTTATACCCGCAAGTTGTCCTAATCAAGTTCAGAATCTAAAGATAAAACATTACCATTTTTGGTAAAAGGTTGGATGATAGAGAGTACGAGTAGAGTAAGACTGTAAAGGTATTTAAGATACTTAAAACTACCAAGTTACGCCTAGTTGAGGCAAACATACATAATTCTATTTAGAGATAGTTTAACATTTTTTTTGTTAACGAGCAATTTTAGTATTGAAACGGTTGGATATTTTGGGTTGGATACGTATAGCGGATGACCTGACCTGAAATGCTGAGGTCTAAATAAAATTGTATCTTTGTTCTTCTAGTTTGATTATCATCATATCATTTGCTTTTTAGTGAAAAGTCTAATGGAAAAACTGTGTTTTGTGTGAAAATTCGTGCAAAAAGTGGCAGTTGACTTTGTGTTACTAGAGAACATCCATGAATGTCTGCGTCTGACCAAATAGTTTTGCCAACTTCCAAAAAAAACACAAAACCAAAAAAGATAACTTGAGGTCAGTCTTTGCTTTTTTTTTTAATTTTCTCTTCTACATAACTTCTTATTTGTAACTTTCATTATTGTTGTGACCTTCTTATTGCATGTATGGTTGATAAGGCTGTGTAGGTTAGCTAACTACTGGGAAAATGGCATAATTAGTTCAACTAGAACATATAATTTGATAGGGCATAGTTTATCTCTTCTAAACCTTGTAAATGATTAAGAAAACTTTATGAGAGTTTTCTTGTCTGACTAGATAATTATCTTCTTATTGTTGCTCTTTTTTTTATATGAATTTATATGCCTAACCATGTTATTATTTTCATGTGAAAGATAAAGAAGATGATGATCTACTCGGTCAGGAAAGCATTAGAAGAACTAGAAACAGAAAATTACCAGTTGTTGAAATACAATCGAAAAGAAGTGAGTTTTGTGTGTTTTTTTTTCTTTAGAAGATTAGGGTTTTGCAGTTTTTAGCTTTTAAGTTTAAGATTGGGGAATAATATAAAAAAAATCATCTTTCTAGGAGAAATCGTGCGGCCAATGAAGTAGCAACAATATGAGGAGATACAAATACAGAGATCATCAAATAAAGAAGTGAGTTTTTTTTTTCATTTTTAGACTTGGTTTAGGCCCAATTCTATCAGAATAACACTTTCTTATTGGTGCATGTTTTCTTTGTGGCTTCAAATATTATTGACCTTGGTTTCTTGTCATTGATAATGAATTATCTTTCCAGGACTAATCGTGAGGCTAATGAATGAGTAATTGTATCAGGAGAGACTAATACGAGAGATCATAAGATAAATAAATGAGTTTTTGTGTTTGTTATTTTTAGAATTAAGATTATGGTTTTTTCTGTTTATACCTTTTTAGTTTAAGATCAGAAAAAAGATAAAGAAGAATCAACTTTCCATGACTAATCGTGCGACCAATGAACTGGAAACAATATCAAGAAATACTGATACTAGAGATCATCAGGTAAAGAAGTGAGTTTTGGTGTTTTTCGTTATTAGACTTGGTTTAGGTTCAATTCTATCAGAATACTTGCTTATTGGCTGTGTGTTTTCTTTGTCTCTTAAACTACCATTCCTTTTAAATATCCAACAAAAGAGGGATACCGACGTGTTGACGAAGAAGGGGATGTGACACATAATCTATTAGTTTCAAACTTCAATTTTCCTTCTTCTATGTGGCTACTGAAATCGCAACTTTTCCATCGATGTGTATGTCTTTTCATCTTAGGATTGCACAAGATTTATTTCTGTAACAGGCTATTATTTACTGGGGTGAATATTGATGTATTTTGAAAATGAAATGCCCTTACTATATGATTAAATTTAATAGTATAGTTTCAAAACAATTGTAGTGATGTTCATGTCTCTAATGAATGAGAGTGTTGCTTCACATACAATTGAAATTTGTGAGTTTTAACTGCATGAATCGGCCATCGACTACTGCATATTTCACTATAAGTATTTATGAGTTAGTGATTTTTATGTATGCTTTAAATACTTTGTCTATACTATATGATAAATTTTAGTATAATATATTTTTCTAGTATAGTTTACTATATGAGACAAGTTAATAGTATAGTTTAATAGCTAAAGATTACTATATGAAACAAGTTAATTGTATAGTTTAATTGCTATAATTCGTGCGTGTGATGTATGTTGTGAGTGCCTATACTATATGAGAGAAATTATATGACTACTAATTGAGAGAGGATAATAGTAGAATATATTACACTCTAAAACAATTATTTACTTGTATTTAATAGTACTCACTCTGTTTCATATTAAGTGTCGTTGTAGAGATTTTTTTTTTGTTACAAAATAAGTGTCGTTTTTGACTTTTGATGCAAAATTTATTAATTTTATAGTGCAGTTTATTTTTCTATTGGTTGAAATATGGTTAGGTATATAGATAATTGTGTTTTTTTATAAAAAATATGCAAATTAATTATTTCCTCAATTCGGGTGCACAAACCTAAAGTGACATTTAATATGAAAAGGAGAGAGATTATTCTATGGCAGTTTGTTATACATACACACTTTTCTTTCTTTTCAATGTATTTATCATTTGTCAATCTGTAAAAAAAAACAAATTATCCTCAACTAAGTATTAACTCATTTTTTTATCACGCTATTTTTGTATGTGCATGTGAAAAGAATTTAATGGTTTTCAAATTTCAAAAAGTCATTAATAACTTAAATTGTTTATTCTCATCCACAGAAAATTAATAGCTTTCAACTTTACTTTATCTCTTAACCACTCTCCAGGTGCTTTACCTCCACTTTCATCCTTCAACAATAACCACTGTGAAAAGAAGAGGAAAAACCGACCCGAAACCATAGCCCACAAACGAATACAAAAAACATGTTATAGCTTCGCCACCAACTCGATCTCTGTCTCATATGCAGGTGGAAGTAGACGATATAAAATCCGAGGCATTTGGATGAAGATCATAGCATATCTTTGACGAGGTGTAGCGGAAGTTGTATGGTTTGGTTCAGATTTTGAGCCTGAGCGACGATGATGCAGAAACCGTGGAAGTTGTTTGTGTTGGGTCAAATTGCTATTATTTTAGTGGTTGTTGGATACATGTGTTTTTGTTTGTTTTGGTGGGTGATGGGATTCATTCACTTGCATTATTTTTTTGCTTTGTATAGAAAGACTAATGTGTTGTTTGTGTGATTGATGATTTGTTTGGGATTTTAAAATTTTTGGATTTAAGTTTTGCTCTTCTTTCATCTCCATCTATTTGTTTTGTTTTTTTTTTTTTTTTTTTTGAACTGATCTCCATCTATTTGTTTTAGTAAAACCATTCACTTTTTTACTTATATTTTGTCAAATGATCATTGGAAATAAAGATTGTTTGTCTGAAAAAAGAAGAGAAAATTACTCAGATTACTCTAATCTTTTAGTTAATTACTAGTTTAACTCTAGATAATCAACGTATTTGAGACTTTTGAGTATAGGTACAAAGAGACCGAATAACCTTAATAGTTCGACGTTACTGTAATATTACCATTACACATTTAATTCTTTAACAAATAAAAAAGCTATTAAAAAGCTTCACGTTTTGTCGTTTATATGAGATAGAAACAAGAACATACATTGAATAGACAAAAGCTAGGGTTCATCGAAGAGGTGGATCAGACGTCGCCGGTTTAATATTCTTCCTCCGAGTAGCAACGACATCGCCGGTAAGAGGGCTTTGATTTCTCCGGCGAGTGTTCCTCCAACAAATTTCGATTTGGCATCTATTTATCTCCGCCGTAGAACTCTCCGACGAAGAGAACCATCGTCACGTCACCTATCACTAAAATCTTCTCCACTTAAAATCCAAACTCATTTCTGGTTTGGCCATGTGCACCCTCATGATCTCTGTCTTCTTATCAATGGCTAATTAATTTCTGATTTAGTTAGTTATTTCCTTGTGTGCTTTTCTTCTTACATGCTTTACTTGCATGTTTTGCGGTTCCTCTGTTTAGAGCATTGCTTGTTTCCTCGCTTTTTGGTTCCTCTGTTTAGTCATTGTTTGTTTATCTTTTTTGCCTCTTTAATTTATGTGTTCATTAATAACATGAACGGGATGTGAAGTTTGGGTTTAACCAAGAAGACTCTTGATGGGCCAGCAGCAACAGCATGACGTCTTGGGCAGAAACACAAACAAGCCCACTCCAACTTAATACCTTGTCACGCACATTATATATAGGACATGGTTAATTGTGTGATTAGATTAAGGCAAGCATAACAAGGGTACACATCAAGTTTACGGCAACAAGAATCAGATCAATCAGTTCAATAAGCAAGAAAAAGATAATAATACAAGATAAATAGCTTAGGCCTAAATTTATTCTATTTAAGAACTTTGTTGTATTTTCTTGCTTGGAGTATTTGGTGTTACTAAAGTCTCTTTGATTTAGTGGATTTTGGGAGCTGGAGTTCTCCTACGAGATGTACCAGTTAGAGGTCGGTAACTCATTAAATTGATTGTGTCTTTACTTTCAAGTTTTAGTTCTAGGTCAAAGATAACTTTGAATCCTAAGTAAACCTTAGTTTAATCTCTATAAGTGGTACCAGAGCATCCAGGTTGTTAAGGTTGCTTAGGAGAGAGAGAGAGAGAGAGAGAGAGAGAGAGAGAGAGAGAGAGAGAGAGAGAGACTACCAGATCCATTAACGATGTCTAATACACACATTAAGGTGGATCGGTCTGATGGTATTAGGGATTTTGCTCTATGGAAGGTGCGAATGCTGGCACACTTTGGAGTTATAGGTATGAAGGCTATCCTTAATGATGAAAAGCTAATAAAGGATGCCTCAGACACATGATGGATTCGGGGAAGGGATTAGCTGGACTGGTTGAATCTACACCAGTTATGGATCCAACCAAGTTCTAAAAGTCAGAGAAAGCTAAGGACCCGATTGTGCTAAATGTTGGGAACAAGGTCTTAAGCAAAATCAAACATTGTAGGACTACTGCTGCATTGTGGAGTACTTTAGATAGCAATTGACAGTGTGCGTTAAGGTTTATATTCTTAATGAGGTAATTTATCAAATTAACCCTAAGAACTACTCTTGCCAAGAGAGATCAAATTGCAGTACTTAGGGATATAATCCACAAAGCGATGACACACAGTAGATTTCTATAATTCTAATAATTAAGCTAGACAAGCTATAAATAGATGGTTGATTGAAAGTTTATTTGAAAAAGGAAATTGTCTAGAATACTAAGTTAATGCAAATATGAAAAATGACTGATCTAGGGTTTTAGGCAAGTGAATTATGATGGATAGGATGCATATAATTATTAATATGCGAGAACAATAAGTTAACTAGTATGACCCTCTTGTCCCAACTCTCGTATGCGGACAGAGGAGTACACCGTCGATCGACAGCTAAGGCAGAGTGTCGATCGACGCTAATCGGACAGGAAGTTCGTCCACTACGCCAATTAGACCAGCTCTCGCATGCATATAACAACCTAGCTCAATGGAATCAATTCTAGCACAGAACATACTCTCGTAGTTGTCCATGTCCTAAGTTCAGGTTTCTAGTTAGCTACTCTAGAACGCAAGCATTATACAAAATTCCAAAGATTGATATTACTTTATCCTAGCAATTCTATTTTGGGGCTAATTCATCATACCATTATGAACCCCAAATCTAACAAGTGAATTACTCAGACATGATCATAGAAAACATGATGAACTAAATAATATAATGTATAGAATAATAAACGGGGTTCCAATACAGATATCTAAAGGAGTTCATATATTCTCTCCTAAACTACTAAAAACTTAATGCAAGAAAACTAAAAGCTCTAAAGTAATATGTGTGCATGGTGTTATGCCTAAACAATGGCAGAACCCATATACACTAGGTCAAAACTCATAGGACATTCTCGTAATTTGTCTTGACTTGGGCTTGAAGTCGGCCAATACTCTGCGAGTGGACCGTCGATCGACAACAAGGATGCTTCGTCGATCGATGGTCATGCTTGAGTTCGACTCGTACTTAGCTGAATGTGAACATCTACTCGATATCTCCTCTAAGTACTCTAACAAGCTTCATAATCTCTATAATGCTCGAAAATGTACTTGGACCTGTAAAGACTGTAAAACACAACCCAGACACACATAGTAGACTCCAAATAGGATCCAACTTATGGTCTAAAACTGGTAAATAACAAAGTATATCAACTCCCCAAGACTTAACCTTTTGCTTGTCCTCAAGAAAAAACAAAGGTAGCCTGTGAAAGAGGTTTGAAAAGCGGGGACTCACATAATATATATGTATAACTATCATCCCTACTATACCGCAACCACATCAAATAATGCTAATCAAAGAGAAAATCTATATGCCCTATTCTAATATAGCAACCAGATCCATTCTACGAGCAATTCAACAAATACTAATTTGACTCATTCCTCTATTGATCTTTTTTCTTTGCATAAAAATAAAGTGTATGCTTTACTTTGGGAGTGTGGATCAAATGACACATGAACTTAACTTCTGCAAATATGCATACATATGTGTCAAGTCTTTCTTGATCCCTTTCTTTCCTGATCTCTCTGAATCTTTTTAGATTTCAAACTCAATGGAAAATAATGCTAATACAGTCCATCTTGCCATCTCATTTTTGAGTTTTTTTTTACAAAGTTGTAGGCAAATAGTGGGGTCATCGGTAATGTACCTACCCCTCGCTTCCAACAATGTGTGATCATTCTTTTGAATTATAATTGTGGGGTCATCTGTAATGTACCTACCCCTCTACATCTCAGGAAATCATCTCAATCTTTTATTTTATAGATCCTCAAAAGAGAGAGAGAGAGAGAGAGAGAGAGAGAGAGAGAGAAGGGAAATCAGAAATACACATACTAGTACCTTACAAACTTTCAGAAGAAATCCGATCCGATGTATGCCAAGCCCCAAAGCAAGCAAAATAGTCGATATTAGGTTGAAGATCAGCTTTGATTTCTTCAAAGTTTCTTAGTAAGTGCGATCTAATGGTAGGATGATCCACTTTGACATCTCTAGTAATATTTGCAATCAACATGTCTAAGAATGGTGGTATAGTGTGGTTAGTCAATAAATAAGTTCTGATCATAATCTCCTTCTTGACTCAATAAAAACTATTTGAAAACTTAACAAATAAAATCTCAAAAATAAATAAAAGCATCATCAACCCCCCCCCCCCCCCCCCGAGTTAAATAACACTGTCCCTAGTGATATCCCGTCGGGTTCGATTAAGAAAAAAAATTCATAAGTAAAAAGTAGAAAGAAAGTCAAGGTTACCAAACTCCATAACGAGTGTCGACCGATGGTGAACCATCCAAGCCGTTGACCGATGGTGAGGTGTTGGTGTCGACCGATGGTGGTTTCGAACTTTATTCTACTCTTTCTTTGAAAACCTAAAGTAATTAAATAAAAACCGTAATAATAACTAAATAATGAAAAACCAAAATAAAACTTACTACACAGTGGTTTGCCACCCACTCATAACTTGGTTATAGTGTTAAGCTCAACGTTTGGACTTCTGAACTAGTAAGGTGGTTCATCGAACCAATGTGGAAAGAAGGTATCGACATACTCTCTGCTCGTCTCAAACCATGCATTGATGAAGCTTCTCACAACTTCTTCTCCTCTGATTCTCTGGTTGTCCATGCTTCTCTGTGCAATCTCCATTCTACTCATCCTTTCTTTGAGTGTTTGAATGTATCCCATCAACATGTTAAACCTGGCATCTGTGGGCTCTGAAATATCATCCAATTTTTGGTAGATATTATCCCTCATCAAATATTGAGAAAGGTAAACTCCATCAACCTTGTCTTCCAATAAATTATCTGTTACCAGCCTCTACCTAAATGCTGCATGATGACTATCGATTGATGGCCTAGTGCTGCCGTCGGTCAATGCTGAACTAACTGCTCCAATCAATTGTTGTTGTCTGAAGAGATTTCCTGATCCATTGGCCATTGAGAGTATGTCTGCTATATCCTCCTTGGATACATTGAGAAGTCTTCCATTCATTGCTCGTGCATATCCATCTGGGTCCCTCATAATTCCAAACTCATCTGGTCTGAGATAACCATAATCTTCATCGTATCCTATCGGATTGTCGTCGATGGTGTTGGGGGCACCGTTGATCGATGTTGCATTTCAGGTTCTATAAGATCCTTTGAAATTTTCAGCCTCCTCTAGTGCAAGAGCACGATACTTGTTTGCTTCTTCAAGATAGGAAGCGTCATAATATGGGTTAGCCATCTCACGGTATTGGTGTCCAATGTAGACTTTGTCTTCTGGACTGTCTTCTTCGTTCGGATGAGTGTCATGACGACCGATTGTTGATGATGGGTATCAATCGATTCTGAAGGGTGGGTTTCGTGCAGGTTTTGTATGTAGCTGCCGTCGACCGGTACCAAGGGTTGGGTATCGATCGATGTCGTGTCCGTAGACTCCTCATCATGGTCGTAATTACAGAAGCATGTAGAAATTAAGCTTGGATAATCATCCAATTCTATCGGAGTAGCCTTGCTCTTAACTTTAACAGGTTCATAACAGTTATTTGGATCAATCAAGGATAAATACAACCTGTTTGTCTTCATGTCATAGATTCCTCCCACTGTGGCCATGAATGCTCAGGAGTAAAGAAGAGTTCTAGTCAATATTTATATCCATCACATGGAAGTCTACTAGGACTAAGGCGTTGCAAATCTGCATTGAGACATCTATGGCTATCCCTCCTGAATTCACCTTGGAGCAATCCACAAAAGTGAATGAATCACTGGAAGGATCCACTTTGAGGCTCAGCTTCTCTGCCATAATTCTAGGCATGATGCTGACTGTTGATCCAGTGTCGCAGAGGGCATTGGGATACTTGTGGCCTTTGACAAAACATGGAACCACAAACTTCCAGGGTCACTTTTCTTCTTGAGAGTGATCCTCTGCTTCAGATTCTCTATGACGCCATTGAACATGCACTCTATGTCCTCATCTATCTCTTGGATTCCCTAAAAAACATCCACAATCTATAAATATAGTACGCTTCATCAAATTGAGTATCTAAAGGAATTTTAAAAAATCTTTTGCAAAGTCATCCATCTCTTTGTCAGTTGTCTTTCTGCGCAGATGTTTAGGATTTTTTTGCTTCCTTCTAGGGTGTCTTTTTGTTTCCTTATCAACTATCATTGGCTCACGTGTATCAGCTATCTATTCTTGAGTCTCCTTACTCGGATGTCTGGCAAACAAGCTTGCATTCAGACTTGGTAGACGAACTGGTTATGCTGCTGAAGACCGTCGATCGATTTTAGAAGACTCACACGAAGCTACAGACTCTGGGGGTTCCGTCAATCAATGCTCAGAATCGGGTGTCGATCGACACTAGTGCGAACTGCCAAAAAGACATAGCACTTTTTACTTGGAAATCTCTCTCTTGGAGCTGTTCTCTCTTCACCTCTTGCCAAAATTCATCACCTATCAACGCACTGATGTGGTATTTCTGACCAGCTTCTCGTTTCTCCTTAATCAAGGTCTCATGTGTCTGAATGACTTCACTTGTCTGTACCACTTGATTCTTCAATTTCTTGAAATGAGTGCTGAGAATCTCAAACTTTGTGTTAAGGTTGATGTACTGAGCATCTATCTTTTCATTGAAATTCATAGTCATCTGCTGCTGATGCTTCTCCAATACTCTGTTAACCATAGCTTCTAACTTGCTTTGTGAATTCTGGTTGTAGTTGCTCTTGTTGCCACCATAGGAGTTTCTGTTGTAGCCTTGATTTCCATGTCTCTGGAAACCGTTTCCACCAACAAATTTACGTCATCATCATCATCTTTTTTTATTCTTCTTCTTCGCTTTCACTTCTTGCTTCCCGAGAAACTTTTGAACACTGTGCATCTTTGCTTTGACTTTATCTATCTGCTCCTTGCTCAAATATGGAGCAGATTTCTTCCTCTCATAGTCAATGTTCTTGGTGCTATTGCTAGACGTGAAGTTCTCAATAAGCCTTGTTGCTTCTTTTGGACTCCTAGTGCTGAAATTCCCTTCACTAGCCATGTCTAAAGCCATATGGTATTGCAGATCAATACCTATGAATAAGGTGCTAAGTAGCTGCACCTTGTTGAAACCGTGGTGTGGGGGATCTCTCTGGTAGGACTTGAATCTGAACCAAGAGCTTCTGAATGATTCTCCGGGTTCTTGTGTGAATGTAGTGATTCTCCTTATTAAGTCCTCTGCTCGCGTATCATCAAAGAAATTACGCAAGAACGCATTATTGATGTCTGCCCAGGATGACAGAGATCCTGGGTATAGCTGCTTAAGCCAAAGTAAAGCCTCTCCAGCAAGTGAGTACTTGAAGAGCTTACAAAACAGATAGTACTCAGGGAATCCATTGGCTTTAATAGCAGATACAAGATCCTCAAACCACTCCAGATGATCCATCGGATGCTCATGTCACGATCCATGGTAAGTTGTCAATGCAATAATTGCGAAGAAGGACAGTTTGATCTCAAAGTCGTTCCTCTGGAAAGCTGGAGGACGAATAATGGATCTGTTAGCATATAACTGGTCTGGATGATTGTAGCATGCCAGTGTCCGTTAAGCAGCTTGGGAATTAGCTTCAGGTCGAGTTATTGCAGCGTCTGCTTCTACTTCTCGTTCAAAGATTACAGCCCCCTGATCATCAGTTCTCTGACCTGTTGCATTACGCAGATGATCTTCGATGTCATACAGGTCTCCTCAGTCATCTCAGACCACAACTAAAGTCGCAACCATCCGAACTCGTGAACTACCGTTGATCGATGCCGTGTTGGTGTTGTCGACAGATGTTGGTCGTGAAGAAGCATCGATCAACGGTTGAGTGCTACTGTCGAACAATGCTTGTTGTATCTGTTTGCAGATTGAGCGTTCGATTACAACTGCATCTGAGAAGAGTAATTCATGATTCTTATTGCTTCTGGTTATGCTCGGCATGCACCTAAAAGACAAGAAAAGGAAATTATTAGTAACTTCAGTAATGTAAAAGCCTATATTAAACCTAGAAAATAAATCTAATGGTGATCCTTGCTCCCCGGCAACGACGGCAAATTTGACAGTGTGCAGGTTAAGGTTTATATTCTTAATGAGGCAATATATCAAATTAACCATATGAACTACTCTTGCCTAAAGAGGTCAAATTGCAGTACTTAGGGATCAAATCCACAGAGAGCGAGGGCACGCAATAGATTTCTATAATTCTAATGGTTAATCAAGTCAAAGCTATTAATAGAGGGTTGATTGTAAGTTTATCTGAAAAAGAAAATTGTCTAGATTACTAAGTTACTGCAAATATGGAAAACGATAGATCTAGGGTTTTAGGTAAGTGAATTATAATGGATAAAATGTAGAGATTTATTAATATGCTAGCACAATAAGTTGACTAGTTTGACTCTCTCTTTTCCCAACTCTCGTATGCAAGCAGAGGAGTACACCGTCGATCGACGGCTAAGACCGAGCATTGCTCAACGCTAATCAAAGAGGAATTTTGTGCACTACGCTAATTAGACCAGCTTAGCTCAATGGAATCATTTCTTGCACAGAACCTACTCTCGTAGTTGTCCATGTAATAAGTTCGGGTTTCTAGTTAGCTACTCTAGAACACAAGCATTAAACACAATTCCAAAGATTGATATTACTTCATCCTAGCAATCCTATTTTTAGGCTAATTCATCAGTACCATTATGAACCTTAAATCTAACAAGTGAATTACTCAGACATGATCATAGAAAACATGATGAACTGAATAATATAATGCATAGAATAATAAATGGGGTTCCAATACGAATCTCTGAAGGAGTTCAGATCTTCTCCCCTAAACTACTAAAAACTCAATTCAAGAAAACTAAAATTTGTAAAGTAATACGTGTGCGTGGTGTTCTCCCTAAACAATGTTAAAACTCATATAAACTAGATCAAAACTTGTCCAGGGTCATTCTTGTAATTTATCTTGACTTGGGCTTGAAGTCGGCCAATACTCTGCGAGTAGGCCGTTGATCGACCACAAGGATGCTCCGTCGATCGATGGTCATGCTTGAGTTCGACTCATACTTAGCTGAATGTGAAAATCTACTGGATATCTCTTCTAAATACTTTAACAAGTTCTATAATATCCATAATGCTACAAAACGTACCTAAACCTGTAAAAGCTCTAAAACACAGTCCATAAACACATAGTAGACTCTAAATAGGGTCCAAATGATGGTCTAAAACTGGTAAATAACAAGGTATATCATCAGTACACAGAGACCTCGTCGCCCAATCAGATATATCTAAAGCTCAGGTTCTATATTTTTAAGACGTCTGACTCCAAGACTGTTGATGAAAACGTAGATGACTTTCTAAAGCTTGTCGCAGATCTAAACAACCTGCAATTACCAGTATCAGAAGAGGTTCAAGCAATATTGTTGCTTAGCACACAGTCCAACAAGTTTGATCAAATCAAAGAGACACTAAAGTATGGAAGAGACACTCTTAGTCTCAATGAGTTTACTAGTGCTGCTAAATCTAAATAAAGGTAGTTGATCAAGAGTGGGAAGTTCACAAGGTCAGGCTGAGAAGGTCTGATGGTTGAGAGGGGAAGATCAGATCAACGTACTGACCAATGAGATGGAAAACCTTAAAAAGGAAGGTCAAAGAGTCGATATGGAAGATCTAAGTCACATCCTAAGCACAACAAAAACAACAAGGAATGTTTTCTATGTAGAAAATGGGGACACTGGAAGCAAGAGCGTCCTGATAAAAGGTCATTCAAACAGCAAGACTCAGATAATGTAGCAGCCACATAATCAAAGGAACTGTTAATCCTAACATTGAAGACACCAAGGAAAAATGGGTAATAGATTCAGGCTGCTCATTTTATATCACACCTGATAAGCGCTTCTTATTTGACTTTGAATAATTCAAGGGAAGCAAAGCGTTAATGGCTAATAACACACATAGCAACATTTAGGGGATTGGAAAGATCAAAATTCTAAATCTTGATGGCTCAAGTGTGATCCTAACAGGAGTTAGATATATGCTAGGAATGAGAAAGAATTTGATTTCTTATGGAATGTTGGAGACTTCAGGATGTCGGTAAGGAAATGATTTGATGATTAAATTCTACAAAGATGATAGAAAGGTAATTTCAGGGAAATATCATCAAGCTTTGTACTATCTTCACGGGACAGTATTGAAAAGGGAAGCAAATCTTACAAGAGTCGAAAGGAATATGACTATTTTGGCATTCACGCCTCAGTCATATGAGTCTTAAGAGCATGTCTGAGTTGGTCTAAAACGACTATATCACATATAAGGAAGTTAAGGAATTGGAGTTCTGCGAACATTGTATTATTGGTAAGTCATAAAAGCGAAGTTTTCCCAAAGCAAATCATATAACTAAAGGAATATTAGAGTATGTTCACTCGGATATATGGGGTTCTCCATCTAAGTCGAATAGCCTTGCTGGAAGCAAGAATTTGAGACTTTTATTAATGATATTTCAAAGAAGCTTTGGATTTATTTCATGAAGACTAAAGATGAGGTATTCTTTAAGTTCAAAGAATGGAAGGCAAAAGTTGAAACCAAAACAGAGAAAAAGATTGAATGTTTAATAACTGATAATGGGATAGAGTCCTGTAATAAAAAGTTTGAAGATTACTGTAAACAAGTTGGGATTAAAAGGCATAAAACCTGCACCTACACCCCTCAACAAAATGGAGTTTTGGAAGGAATGAACTGAACTATTATGGATAAGGTGAGGTGCATGTTAGTCGAATCTGGTATAGATCAAAGGTTTTGGACAAAGACAACATCCACATCAATCTATTTGATTAACAGGTCACCTGACTCTACTCTGGATTTGAAATTACCTGAAGAGGTTTGGTCAAGGACTAAACCAGAACTGAGACATTTTAGAACATTTGGCTTCAAATTCATTTAAGGAAAATGTAAAATCAGTCATTTGAAATTGAATGTCAAGTACTACATCTACCACTATTAGTTTGTAGTAGTGAAACACTCGATTAGTGTATTGCTAATCCAAAACCAAATCGACTTGTTAAAAGAAAGAAACGTGACTCTTGACTTTCCTTTTTATTACCTCCTTCTTGGCCCATTTAAAACAATGATGCTGGTTTCTCATCAACCAAGTCGCTATGTTTATCACCAAGGTAGAATATATATATATATATATGTATCTTCATTCTTGATAAAAACATCTTCATTCTTATTAATTTAGACAAAAAGTCATATCACAAAAGATGAAGACGAAACAACTGCAACATCCCAAAACTTGGACCCAAATTTTTTTAAAGGAAAAAGACTTTTTTACGGTCCATTAGGGTTAAGACCTAGATTTCCTTTCCTTTTCTTATAAATAGAGGCTGCCCCCCTTCTCTTTCTCTCATCAGAAACTTGAAGCAAAGCTCTGCAGAGATATCCCATAAGACGAAAGCCCTCGCCGTCAAGCTTCTTCTCCTCTCTCTCTCTCACAAATCTCTCTCTCTCTCTCTCTCTCTCTCTCCACCGCGGTTCCTCTTCCTATCTCTCTCCTTTCCGTGAGCCGCCGAGATCGAGTGGTGGTTGTGGTGTGTTGATCGGTGTTTGGATTCTGTCAGATCTCTATTCCCGTTTCAGCTCCAGATCTCTAGATCTCAGATCTATTCCTAAGGTGAGGTGATTCGAACCCAGTTTCCTTCTCATGTTCTTTATTTTGGTTGATGTTGTAACTAGGGTTCAAATAGTCCTTGTTTGAAAGCTAAGTTGTTAGATCATAATGGGAGGTAGGATGTTAGATGAATGAACAATGTTGCATGAGAACCTCCACACTGTTTAAAGGACTTAATGAATTTTCTTGTGATGATGTGGATGATTGATGATGAATGATTGCTTGTGTGTTGGTTGTTATTGATGAATGATGAATGATGATGAATGCTAGGTTGCTAGAAAGAAGTGAATGCCTAGGTTAATAGTGGATGTTGTGAATGAAAGGTATTACAATGGGTTAGCATTGGTATCATGTATGTGTGTATGGTTGTAAAGTAAAGTATGTGTGTGACACCGAGAATGGGTGGCGTCATGTGTTAAGGTTAAAGTCAGGGTTAATGAGAATGAGTAATGAGAAATGAGAAATGATAAATGAGAAATGAGAAATGAGAAATGAGAAATGAGAAATGAGAAATGAGAAATGAGAAATGAGAAATGAGAAATGAGAAATGAGAAATGAGAAATGAGAAATGAGAAATGAGAAATGAAAAATGAGAAATGAGAAATGAGAAATGAGAAATGAGAAATGAGAAATGAGAAATGAGAAATGAGAAATGAGAAATGAGAAATGAGAAATGAGAAATGAGAAATAAGAAATGAGAAATGAGAAATGAGAATGAGAATGAGAATGAGAATGAGAATGTGAAATGAGAACGAGCCAATGAACATGTTTGTAGTCCTATTTGTGACACCAAGAACGGGTGGCGTCTAGAGAGTGATGATTACCCACGGGACATAGCCTAACATGAGGTACCTGCAGGAAGTAAAGTGATGAGAACGTGAACGGATGGTGACCTCACAAAGGCGGGATAGAAATAAGAAAGGGCCGTGAATGGACGGTGACCGCGAAAGGACGGGACCTAAGGGCCATGAACGGAAGGTGACAGTAAGCAAACGAGATCGGTGAGGCGCCATAAGATCGAGTCAATGCCGAGTCTTGGCATAATTATGGTTATTAGGACCGAGGGGAAAGTCAGAGCCAAAGGGGCCAACAGGCTGTGACCCAGGTAACCATTGAGGAAGCTGGGAGGCATTGGTTCATGTAAGAACTTTTGGGATAGGCCGAAAAGAGGTGGGACATCCTTTAGCGAGCCATAGGTCCTTACGTCTAGGATGATTGGTGTCGAGTCAAGTTGTTGTGTTGAGTCGAGTCGAGTCGAACCTATGTTGTAGCAGTGACTGAGTTCATTACATTGTGTGATCGCGAGGTTGATAGAAAAGTATGGAAATGGTGTTGTGTGTTAGTAGTTGATGCATTTGAATGGTTGATTGTAGTGGCTAGCCAGCTCTCGTTTCAAATTAAGTAGTATAGAGTTCATGCAGAGAGGCTGGTCTAGAACCGTTTCACTGAGTAACCCATTTAATCATGCCCTCCTTTCCATTTCCCTATGCGTAGGACTGTAAGTGGTAGTATGTGGATATGGTTATGTTGGTATTTGATTGAAGGATGATGCGTCCGATGACTCCTGGGGCCAGTAGCGGGACACGTTGGGTGGTCTAAAATGAGTAGATACGTGTTCATAACACCCGGTGGGAACCCCGGTCGGATGGTGGGGGATCGGGGTGTTACAGTTGGTATCAGAGCCTAGGTCAAGATCCCTTAGTATTATTCTAAGGGATTGGCTATACCGCCATTTTCAAAAAACCATTTCAGTTTTGAAAAAAAAAGAGTTCGTGAAAGTTTATGTTGTAGCTAAAAGTTGTGAGAAGTTTTCAAAACCACCAACCTATCTATACTTTTATTATGGTTCTGATCGGACCGAATTACTTGCAGGATGTCCCAGCTATATCACCTTGAGTGGAGGATGCCGCATATGCACTACAGACCAAAAGGTACCCTTGGCTATGCCCGTAGAGCTTATCATGATGAGGATGGTAACCTAGTGCAGCCCACGTACCCGAAGCCAGAAGAAAAGTCCAGGGAGTTCCCATTGGCATATCCACGTGAGCCAGCCGTGAGATACAAGGTGTTGATGCCTCACTTCCGGAGAATGGCGGACCAGAGGCGCCTAGAGCAAGGCCATGCGACCTTCCAGCTCTTGCCCGAGGCCGTGGTGGTGCCGCCAAGGAGGGGACGGGGTCGCCCACGGAGGCTGAGGCTGAGGACCGCAGTGGGATCCAAACAACCGTTGCCCACTAGAGAACATTAAAGGAAACGTGGACGCTCACATGAGACACCTTGCACAGTGGAAGGTTATTCTCGGGTGATCACCGGAAAGTGCCAGTGTGAAGCTGTGATGAAGATGAAACAAGGATCGCGTTCCGTGTTGCAGTAGACTGAGGAGTTTCTCGACAAGTCCAAGAAGAGTAAACCGAAGTACGCTTATGTGTGGTGTCAGGTGTACAAGACGGGACTCTGCAGTGACATTCAAGCTAAGTTTATGGGTGTCTTGGAACCTCTGGAGTTTTCTCTGGTGATGCGGATGGCCGGGCTTGCAGCAGAAGTGGAAGAGAGGATTGCTGCAAGGACGGTAGCGATCACAAGTTCTGGGGAAGAAGAAGATCCATCTGAGGGCTCTGAGTCGAAAGAGGGAGATCCAAAATCCCCAGCTAGTGATCCTGACGCAATTGGTCCTAGATCAGAGGCCAACCACGTTTCCCCACAGCATAGTGGCTTGCTGAGATCCTAGGATCATTTCTTAGGAGTAGGACACATGCTTTCTTTTATTGTTTAGTGTTGGTGTTTTTCATTTCCAAAGGCACTCTGTGGTTTGTGCAAATGTCTTTAGCTTTTAAAAATATCGTAGTCCTACTCCATTTCATTTATTCTAATCATCCGTTGGTTTTTAAAAGAGATATTGAGTAAAGTGTTAAAGCCTTGTGTGCCTCCCTTGATTGGTGACTGTTGTGTGAAAGAAGTTCGTTTCGGTTTGGGATGTTATATTCAAAGTTTGGGGTTTGGAATTCAGGGACGAATTCCGAATGACAGGGGGAGAGTTGTAACATCCCAAAACGTGGGCCCAAAATTTTTGTAAGGAAAAAGCCTTGTCTATGACCCATTAGGGTTAAGACCTAGGTTCCATTCCCTTTTCTTATAAATATAGGCAGCCCCCTTCTCTTTCTCTCATCATAAACTTGAAGTGAAGCTCTGCAGAGAAATCCGGGAGACGAAAGCCCTAGCCGTCAAGCTTTTGCTTCTCTCTCTCTCTCTCTTGAATCTCTCTATCCTCTCTCTTTCTCACCATCCGTCTCCTTCTCTCTCTCTCTCTCCTTGCTGCGATTCCTCTTCCCATCTCTCTCCTTGCCGTCTCTCTCCTTGCCGTGAGCCGCCGAGATCAAGTAATGGGGGTGGTGTGTTGATTGGTGTTTGGATTCTCTCAGATCTTTATTCCCGTTCCAGATCCAAATCTCTAGATCTTAGGTCTATTCCTAACGTGAGATGATTCGACCCAGCTTCCTTCTCATGTTCTTTATATTGGTTGATGTTAGAACTAGGGTTCAGATAGTCCTTGTTTGAAAGTTAAGTTGTTAGACCATAATGGGAGTTAGGATGTTAGATGAATGGATCATGTTGCATAAGAACCTTCACACTGTTTAAAGGACTTAATGAACTGTCTTGTGTTGATGTGGATGATTGATGATGGATGATTGCTTGTGTGTTGGTTTATGTCATGAATGATGAATAATGATGAATAATGATGAATGCTAGGTTGCTAGAAAGAAGTGCACGCTAGGTTAATAGTGGATGTTGTGAATTAAAGTTATTACAATTGGTATTATGTATGTGTGTATGTATGTATGGTTGTAAAGTGAAGTATGTGTGTGACACCGAGAATGGGTGGCGTCTAATGAATGTGTTAAGGTTAAACTTAGGGTTAATGAGAAATGAGAATGAGAAATGGAAAATGAGAATAAGAATGAGAATAAGAAATGAGAAATGAGAATAAGAAATGAGAACGAGAATGAGAAATGAGAATGTGAAATGAGAATGTGAAATGAGAACGAGTCAATGAACATGCTTCTAGTCTTGTTTGTGACACCGAGAATGGGTGGCATCTAGAGTGTGATGAGTACACGCGGGAAAGTAGCCTAACATGAGGTACCCGCATGAAGTTAAGTGATGAGACCGTGAACGGACGGTGACCGCGTGAAGGCATGATAGAAATAAGAAGGGGCCGTCAATGGACGGCGACCATGAAAGGGTGGGATCAAAGGGCCCTGAACGGACGATGACCGTGAGCGAATGGGATCGGTAAGGCACCATAAGATCGAGTCAATGCCGAGTCGTGTCATAATTGTGGTTATTAGGACTGAGGGGACAGAATGAGCCGAAAGGGGCCAACGGTCTGTGACTCGGATAACGATTTAGGAAGCTGGGAGGCATTGTGATGAACCATAAGAAACAAACACTCAGCCGGTAAGGAATGATATGGACTCGATCCGTGAGGAAAGAGAACTGATGGGAAGAACGGTGACACAAAGGGTTGCGGATGGCCCAATGATACTACTAGAGGTTTTGTATGCTGCTTGATGTGACACACAAGTCTAGAAAAACAAAAATTTGTTCACTCGGAGATAACCTCACCAAGGAAATTAAGAATGTTCTAAGCAAAGAACAAAGAGAGTAAAAAAACTCATAAACAAAAGGGGATAAAATTCGATGATGATTATGAAGAAATAAGTACATACTTATACTAGTTTTGGTCAAATAAAATAATAAAAGATTACATAGAAAATCAAAAAAATTGACTAGAATTTTGAAGGTCAGTCAATGGTGTAGAAAATAGTGAAGACTGGCCGACAGACCCTTCGGCTACTCTGATCAAGATTCGATGAACCTTGATGCATGACCGGCGGTAAGGAGAAGGACGCACGAAAGGCTGTTTGTGGATCTGGTCGATGAACTTTCACGAACGGATCCTTGTGTTAGAAAGATTAGGATGCCCAAAGTTCATGAACTGATCGAAATTTCGGATCAGTTCATCAGTACGGTCACCGGTACGGTGCAAATGGACAAAAAGGGAGAAGCCACGGTCAGATTCTGATTATACTCGTGCGAAGTCGATTCTGGCTTGACCGTTGGTCTTAGAATGGCGAGTTGGTCAGGAAATACGAGCTCCAGTTCGGTTAATTCGGTCGTCTGGTTGTGGATCCTTCTGAAGTTCCATTCCGGACGTATGCGGGTCGATCCGGTACACAGTCTGGTCAGTCTGTCCGGTACGTTCAAAAAAGTGAACCTCGGTTGAAATGTCCGGGCATCCTGATCTTCGTGCTGGTCTGGTTCCATGGGCTGATCCGTGAACTGGGGCTCATCATTCCCTCTTTCTTCAAAAGGATTTGTCCACAAATCCGGATCATCTACAAGAAAAGGAGAAAGATCATAAACATTAAAGCTTGACGAGATGTCTTACTTACCTTGAAGATCAAGTTGATAAGCATTGTCATTGATATTTTTGAGGATCTGAAATGGACCATCGACCCGAGGCATAAGCTTGGACTTTCGTTCTTCTGGAAATCGTTCCTTCCTTAAGTGAACCCAAACAAGATCACCCTCTTTGAAAATAACCTCTTTTCTTTTCTCGTTGGCATATCTTTTGTAGCCCTCAGTCTTAGCTTCAATATTGGGCCAAACTTGCTCATGTAGGTTCTTGATTGTGTCTGCCTTCCTCTTATCATCTGTATTAACACTTTCACTCAAAGGCAAAGGTAAACGGTCAAGTGGAGACAAGGGGATTAAATCCATAAACAACCTCAAAAGGCAAGAATTTAGTAGCTGAATGCATAGCATGGTTATAATAAAATTCAACATGAGGTAAGCATTCTTCTCAAAGTCTAAGATTCTTTTTAACCAAAGATCTAAGCAATGCAGACAAGGTACGTTTCACTACTTCAGTTTGACCATCGGTCTGTGGGTGACAAGTAGTAGAAAACATCAATCTCGTTCCTAACTTACACCACAAGGTTTTCCAAAAATAGCTAAGGAACTTAGCATCACGATCAGAGACAATTGTCTTAGGCATTCCATGCAATCTAACAATTTCTCTAAAGAATAACTCAGCAACTTGCACGGTATCATTACTTCTGTGACAAGGAATGAAATGAGCCATTTTTTAGAATTTATCTACTACCAAAAAGATAGAATCTCGTCAAGCCTTAGACCTAGGCAAACCAAGCACAAAATCCATAGAAATGTCTACCCAAGGATGAGAGTGAATGGGTAGAGCTGAGTATAAATTTTGGTTTGATGCTTTAGACTTGGACTTCTTGCACACCACACATCGGCTACAAATACTCTCAACGTCCTTCATCAAACTCGACCAGTAGAAATGATCATGAACCTCCTTGTATGTCTTCTTAACTCTAAAGTGTCCCATAAGACCTCTTCCATGAGCTTTCCTGAGAAACAACTCCCTCAGAGAACATTGGGGCACACACAAGCGGTTATCAAAGAATATAAACCAGAATTTTGAAAATATTTTCCATAAGCAACCTAGGAACATTTTCGAAAAATCTCTTTGAAATCCTGATCAGTGGAATACAAATCCTTGATAAATTCAAAACCAAGAAATTTCGTTTCAAGAGCTGAGAGAAGAGTGTACCTTCTATACAAGGCATCAGCCACAACATTTTCCTTACCTTTCTTGTACTTGATCACATAGGGAAATGTCTGAATGAACTCAACCCAACGAGCATGTCTCTTGTTCAACTTTTGCTGACCCTTAAGGTGTTTCAACGACTGGTGGTAAGTGTGGATGATGAACTCCTTTGGCCAAAGATAGCGCTGCCACGTTTGAAGAGCCCTCACCAAAGCATACAACTCCTGGTCGTAAGTGGGGTAATTAAGTGTGGCTCCTCCAAGCTTTTCACTGAAATAAGCAATGGGTTTCCTATCCTGCATCAAAACAGCACCAATTCCTACCCCGAAGGCATCACATTCGATTTCAAAAGCTTTAGAAAAATCAGGAAGTGAAAGTAAAGGAGCTTGAGTCAACTTACCTTTTAGAGTCTGAAATGCATCTTCTTGAGCCTGTTCCCATTTGAACCCAACATTTTTCTTGATCACTTCAGTCAATGGAGCTGCAATGGTACTGAAGTTGGGAACAAATCGCCTATAGAAGCCAGCAAGACCATGGAAACTACTCACTTCACTCAGGGTTGTGGGACTTGGCCAGTCACGGGGCTTTGATCTTGTCCTTGTCCACTTTAAGTCCATCAGCACCTACAACAAAACCCAAAACACCACGTGATCTGTTCCAAAAGAGCATTTACCAAGGTTTGCAAAAAGCTTCTCTTTCCTCAGCACTTCAAGACATATTTTAAATGCATCTTATGATCATCAAAATTCTTGATGTAAATAAGAATATCATCAAAATAAACAACAACGAAATGACCAATGAATGCTCTCAAGATATGGTTCATCAGGTGCATGAAAGTACTACGTGCATTAGTGAGACCAATTGGCATAACAAACCACTCATATAAACCTAGCTTAGTCTTAAAAGCAGTTTTCCATTCATCACCTTCTTTCGTCCTAATCTGATGATAACCAATTTTCAAATCAACTTTAGAAAAGACACATGATCCATGAAGCTCATCAAGCATATCATCAAGTCTAAGGATAGGATGTCGTTACTTAACTGTTATGTTGTTGATGGCATGAAAGTCCACACACATCCGCCAAGAGCCATCCTTTTTGGGTACAAGGAGGACATGCACGACACAAGGACTGAGACTCTCCCTGATGTATCCCTTCTCAAGAAGCTCACCGATCTGTTTCTGTAGCTCATTTGTTTCAACCGGGTTAGTGCGGTATGCTGGCTGGTTCGGTAGGGATGCGCATGGGACGAAATCAATCTGATGCTCGATGCCTCTCAATGGTGGCAATCCTTTAGGACTCTCATCTGGAAAAACATCAGAAAAATCCCGAAAACATCTAGCAACTCACTCAGAATCTCCGGTGCAAGGTTAGAAGAATAAGTCATAAGAGATTTTTTGTACACAAGTAAAAGAAATGTTTTTTGAGAATAAAGAGATTTTCTAACGTGACTTTCCTTGATAAATAAGTTGGAATTTCTAGTAGATGTATCAGGTTTTTCCGGTCTTGGTTCTTGGTCACGACCCTTCTTAAGTTGAACCTGATCTTGATGAACCTCCAGAGGTGACAAAGGAACCAAAGTGACTTTTCTTCCTTTGTGGTCAAAAGAATGTTGGTTTGTGAACCCATCATGCACAACCTTCTTATCAAACTGCCAAGGTCGGCCCAAAAGAATATGGCATGCATCCATGGGAAGGACGTTGCAAACGATCTCGTCCTCATAACGGCCATATGTGAGTGGGACTGTGACTTGCTCTTTGACATACTGCTCTCCAGCCTCATTGAGCCATTCCAACCTGAAAGGATGAGAAAGAGTCTGAGTAACAAGCCCAAGTTTCCTTACAAGGGTGTCACTAGCCACATTAGTGCGACTACCACCATCAATGATCAAAGAACAAACTTTTTCAGAAACAAAATATCTGGAGTGAAGAGATTCTCCTTTTGTTCTTTGTTGTTGGTATTTGGTTGTACACTCAAAGTTCTCCTAGTGGCCAGTAGTGGACCATGAGCTGGATATTCAAAGTTTTCTTCATCAAAGATCCGACCAGTATCCTCCACAAAGGTCGAGCAAAATTCATCAATCACACCATCGATCTCTTCATCGAAAATGGGACCAAATATATCGTCCAAAGGCTTTCTGGCAACAAGAAGGGGGCCATGGGCTGGGTAATCCAGTGCTTCTTCATCCTCATTAAAGACTGGTCCAAGATCCTCTTTGTCATCCTCGGACTCTACTTCACCATTCTCCAAAAGAACCATCAACTTTTGGTTTGGACATCGGTTGGCATAGTGGCCTAGTCCGTGACATCTGAAGCACTGAATGTCTCTCGCTCATTTGGAAGTCTCCTCTTTCTTTTCTCTACCAACATGAGAAGGTTCATTATTTTTAAAAGCAATATTTGTTGTGGAAGATGTCTTACCCTTGTCTTGATAGTTTGTTTTGGAAGCAAAGGCTGGCTTAGGGGCAAAGGACGGTTTAGAGAGACCCTTCCTTTTGAATTGCTGCTCGATCAGAATGGCCTTGTGTAACATCTGCTCCACACTATCATACTCTTGAAGCTCTATGCTGTCTTGGATGTCACGGTTGAGACCTGAAAGAAATCGTGCCATAGTGGCATCCATGTGCTCATCCACATCAGCTTTGATCATCAAGATCTCCATTTCTTGGTAGTAGTATTCCACGGTATTGGTGCCTTGAAGAAAGCGTCTCAGCTTCTGGTGAAGGTCACAGTGATAGTGGGTAGGCACAAATCGTTTCCTCATCAGCATGGACAACTTGTCCCATGTCTCTATCGGCCTTTCACCTGCTCTCCTCCTATGAGTCAACACTTGATCATATCAATTAATAGTATAGCCAGTAAACTCAGCAGCAACCAATCTCACATTCTTAATATCAAAAAAAAATTGACATTAAAAAGCAAGTTAAATTTTTCTTTCCCATTCAAGGAAAGCATCAGGATCATTTTTGCCAACAAAACTTGGAATTTTCAGTTTCAATCCACCTAAACCTTCATTTTTTCTATCATTTCTAGCAAATGGATTGACATCAACTTGATTTTGATTTCTAGGAGCTCTCCTAGAACGGTTGATGGATCTGTCATCATCATCATGAAAATCCTCCTCATGGATCTCATCATCAGACCGGTTGGTCCTTCTAGGCTGATCTCTCCTTGCTCCAGTTCTAGATCTCGTTTGCTGAATTCCTTGAATCTCATCAAGTTGAGAGCCCTACTCTGCAAGTTAGATAAACCAGCAAAAGAATTTCCGGGGCGATTCCTTTCTTCTTCACTACTCATGATTTCCTAAAAATTCTTCAAACACACAAACGTTAGATAAAGCCTCACAGACTCAAGTGTTTATCCTCACCCACACAAGTATTCCACTCGGATTTTTTTTAGATCACTCAAAGAGTTCCTCTCAAGGTTCTAAGAGAACAATTGAAGTAACCCCAGTGGATATTCCAAGCAAACAACCCAAATGGTTAAGATAGGAAGAAAAGAGATTTGAAGAGGAATCCGTTTTAACCACCTCAAAGTCTGGATTTCTCCTCAGCCAGTAGGCTTTCTCTTCCACCACCAAACCACAAATCGAACTTTTGATATTTTTTTATACGGTTGGTAAAGAGAGGCCCGAATTCAAGAAAGGTAAA
Source organism: Moricandia arvensis (assembly GCA_905132765.1). Taxonomy (NCBI): domain Eukaryota; kingdom Viridiplantae; phylum Streptophyta; class Magnoliopsida; order Brassicales; family Brassicaceae; genus Moricandia; species Moricandia arvensis. Next base: position 16,693 of record CAJHQP010000200.1, on the reverse strand, counting down.
ATAAGAAATTTAAATAAGAAGTGGGAAGATGAGAAAGATGGATAGATAGTATCGGTTGAGTGGCTCTGATACCACTTGATGAACCCTAAGGAACGAACACTCAGCCGGTAAGGAATGATATGAACTCGATCCGTGAGGAAAGAGAACTGATGGGATGAACGGTGACACAAAGTGTTGCGGATGGCCCAATGATACTACTAGAGGTTTTGTATGCTGCTTGATGTGACGCACAAGTCCAGCAAAACGAAGATTTGTTCACTCGGAGATAACCTCACCAAGGAAACTAAGAATGTTATAAGGAAAGAACAAAGAGAGTATAAAAACTCATAAAAAGGGGAGAAAATTCGGTGATGATTATGAAGAAATGAGAACATACTTATACTAGTTTGTGGTAAAAGAAAACAATAAAAGATTACATAGAAAATGAAAACATTGACTAGAATGTTGAAGGTCAGTCAATGGTGTGGAAAACATTGAAGGTCAGTCATCTACAGACCCTTCGGCTACTCTGGTCCAGATTCGATGAACCTTGATGCACGACATGCAATAAGAGAAGGACGCACAAAAGGCTGTCCGCGGAGCTGGTCGATGAACTGTCACGAACGGATTGTGTCTTTTCCCGACCCAAATCTTCAGAAAGCTTAAGGATCCTTGCCTTAGAAAGATTTGGATGCTCAAAGTTCATGAACTGATCGAAGTGTCCGATCATTTCATCAGTACGGTCGCCGGTATGGTCCAAATGGACAAAAAGAGAGAAGCCACAGTTGGATTCTGATTCCACTCCTGCGAAGTCGATTCTGGTTTGACCATTGGTCTTAAAATGGTGAGTTGGACCGGAAAGACGAGCTCTAGTTCGGTCATTTCGGTCGTCTGGTTGTGGATCCTGCTGAAGTTCCAGTCCAGACGTACGCGGGTCGATCCGGTTCACGGTCTGATAAGTCTGTCCGGTACGTTCCGAAAACTGAACCTCAGTTGAAATGTCCAGGACGCCCTGATCTTCGTGCTGGTCTGGTTCCATGGTCTGATCCGTGGACTGGGGCTCATGACATTGGTTCATGTAAGACCTTTTGGTATTGTCCGACAAGAGGTGGGACGTCCTTGAACGAACCATAGGTCCTTACGTCTAGGATGATTAGTGTCGCTTCAAGTTTTTGTGTTAAGTCGAGTTGAGTCGAACCTATGTTGTAGCAGTGACTGAGTTCATTGCATTGTGTGATCGCGAGGTTGATAGAAAAGTGTGGAAATGGTGTTGTGTGTTAGTAGTTGATGCATTTGAATGGTTGATTGTAGTTGCTAGCCAGCTCTCGTTTCGCATTAAGTAGTATAGAGTTCATGCGGAGATGCTGGTCTAGAACCGCTTCACTGAGTAACCCATTTACTCATGCCCTCCTTTCCATTTCCCTATGCACATGACTGTAAGTAGTAATCTACGAATGTTGGGTTGGTATTTGATCGAAGGATAATGTGTCCGATGACTCTTGGGGGAAATAACAGAACATGTTGGGTGGTCTAAAATGAGTAGACATGTGTTCATAACACCCGGTCGGAACCCCGATCGGACGGCGGGGGATCGGGGAGTTACAAGAACAACAAAGAATATGATCTCTCAAACAAGACCTAGGGAGAGCTCCAACTAACTCATCTATAGGCTCTGCCTTATGGTTTTCATATGTAAGTGTACTATCCAATATAACCAAAAATCATAATATACTAAATAAATCGGTTCATCAAGGGCAAAAACCGTAATATGCCATCATATTTGGGTTTGGCTATAAAAAAATCATGCTTGCAAAAATGATTGCTTATTATATACGAAGGAGTATGAGAAGGTAGAAAGCTATCCAAGATGCAAAGTTTCAGGATGGGAAAAGGATAAGCACAGTAATGAGATAAATGTTGGGATTCCAGCAAAAGTCCTTAGATATTTTCTAATCAAGGACAGATTTAGGAGGATGTTTAGATAACAAAGGATGGCTGAATATCTGCGTTGGCAATATACCAATTCCACTGAAGATGGGACAATGCGACACCTGGTTGATTCTATCTCTTAGGCACACGTGAATGATAAATGGCCAGACTTTGCTGTTGAACCAAGGAATCTTCGACTTGGGATTTCTATAGATGGGAAGAACCCTTTCTCCATGCAAAACACCAATCACAGCACATGGCCAGTGATGTTAGTGAACTATAACACGTCTCCAATTACGTGTATGAAGGCTAAGAATATAATGTTGACTTTGTTGATCCCTGGTCCAACAGCTTCTGGTAATAACATAGATGTTTACCTAGCACAACTGATAGACGATTTAAAAAAATTGTGGGTTGAGGATATTGAAGTGTATGACTCATTTTCGAAGGATAATTTCAAACTTAGAGCCTTGCTACTTTAGAGTATTAGTGACTATCCAGCCTTAGGAACATTGTATGGATGTATAGTGAAGGGGAAACAAGCCTGCAATGTATGTGGAAAGGATACACCTTCTAGGTGGCTTAATTTTAGCCGCAAGTTTGTCTACATGGGAAATAGAAAGAGACTACCGCATGGCCATCGTTACAGATATAAAAAAGCTTGGTTTGACAACAATGTAAAGGAAGGAAATGCGAATAGGATACACATTGGCGCTGAGATATATGAGACACTACAAGCTTTTAGGAATGATTTTGGAAGACCTCTAGATAAGGAAAAAAAAGGAAAAGACCAGAGTTGGAAGATGATGAGATAGTTCAAGAAGAAGAGTGTGAAGAATCAAATGATCTATGGCAGTGGAAGAAGAGATCAATATTCTCTTAACTACCTTACTGGAAGGTAAAGTATAGTAACTGACCTATATTATCTGATTGTTGTATATGAATATGCCTAACAGTTTCTTGTTTAATGTGTTAGGAGTTGCATGTTTGTCACAATATTGATGTTATGCACGTCGCAAAGAATGTGTCGGATGCTATTTTGTCTCTCTTGATGCAAAGTCCTAAGTCAAAAGATGGGTTGAAAGCAAGAAAACACTTAGAAGATATTGGAATCAGAAATCACTTGCACACATAGGTGAGGGGAAAGAAAACATACTTACCTCCAGCTGCCTACTGGTTATCGAAGAAAACAAAAATCATTTTCTGCCAAAGGTTATCTAAGTTTAGAGGTTCTGATGGTTATTGTGGTAATATTGCGAATAGTGTTTCAGTTAACCCTCTAAATATTGGTAGTTTAAAGTTGCATGATCATCATGTGCTAGTACAAAACTTGTTACCAGCTGCATTAAGAGGGTTGTTACATAGGGGTCCTAGGATAGCCATAAATAGATTATGCAGTTACTTCAACAGGTTGTGTCAATGCATCATTGACCCGGAGAAACTTATATCAATGGAGACAGAGTGTGTGGAAACAATGTGTCAACTGGAGCGCTTCTTCCCTCCATCCCTTTTTGATATCATGTTCCACCTTACAATACATCTATCAAAATAGACACGTTTGGGAGGACCAGTACAGTTCCGTTGGATGTATCCCTTCGAAAGGTTTGATGTACTCATCTGCTTCAATATATGTATTTCTTGCAATGATGTTTGACTAATATTCATATTTCTTGACTAGGTTATAGGTACATGAAAACACTAAAGGCTTTTGTTAAAAATTATGCAAGGCCATAAGCATGTATGGTTGAGGGGTATTTAGCTGGAGAATGCGTTGCATTTTATTTAGAATTCCTTAAAGATTTTGTACCAGCTCAAGAACCAGTTAATCGTAATGAAGATATTGAGGGTAACAAAATGGTGGTTGAAGGCCGACCTTTGCAGAAGGTATAGAGGTTACCCTTTCAGATAGTGATAGAGACACTGCGCATCGTTATGTGCTAATGAACATGTCATCTTTGGATCCTTTTCTTTAGTAAGTTATTCTTTATGTTTCATCTACTTTTAATTTAAATTTCATTTTCATATATTGTTGTTTAATGCAAAATCAAGATGCATTTGGAAGAGTTACAAGCTAATGATGCTCGATGTACTAGAAATGAAACTTTGTTATGGAATAATCATATTGAGAACTTTGCAGAATGGCTTAAAAAAGGTTTCCAACTCCATCTTCTTTTAGTACTTTCATGACTGGTTAGCTTGTAGCTTGATGATTGGTTCTCGTGGTTAGCTTGTATTTTGATGACTAGTTAGCTTGTAGCTTAATAAACATGTCCAGATTTTAGTATTTTGATGAATGGTTAGCATGATGATTGGTTCTCGTGGTTAGCTTGTGTTTTGATGACTGGTTAACTTGTATTTTGATGATCATATTCTAATTTCCTGCGGCAGATTCATTCACGCACAACAAATAGTCATTCTAAGTAGATAAGGTGGGTGGCATTTAGACCAAGAAATGTTGCTTTAGCACATATAGGATTCATCATTAATGGGCAACGGTTTCATACAGATGCGGTCAAGCGGAAGACACAAAATAGTGGAGTAACTTATGAAGCATTTAGCATGTGTAGATCAAGTGTCCGAAATTGAGACAATTCGCTGATATGCTTACATATTATGGAGTGATAAAGGAGATTTTTCTTATGGACTATCACATGATCAAAGTGCCATTGTTTAGATGCAACTGGGCCAACACAAGGAATGGTGTGAAGGAAGAAAATGGCTTCATTCTTGTTAACCTTCGCATGAACCAAGCAGCCTATTTGAAAGATCCATTCATTATACCTTCTCAAGTGAAACATGTTTTATACTCTAGGGAAGATGATAGTACAAATTGGTATGATGTTATAAGAGCACCACCTAGAGGTTATCATGAGTTGGAAACAAAAGAGGATTTAGGTGGTGCACCTTTGCATGTCCAAGAAGTAGATGATTTGGGTGATGAAGCTTCTGTGATGATAGTGTTTATGTTAGGGATGATTGTGAAAGTTATTAGTGATAGATTGATAATTTTTATGTTTGTCTTGTGATTTGTATGAACAAGATAATGTTTTATGGGTTTTTAAATAATTTAATATTTATTGAATTTTAAATAATTTTAACATTTTTATCACAAATATTTGAATTAAATATTAGATTTAAAAAATAAAATCAATTCGTAATTATTATTAATAAATTTTTGGATAATTTAAAAGCTAATTAATAACACGAAATATTTCCTATCTTTGCTATTGGAAAAAATTCAAATTTATAAGTTTTAATAACATTTGTACAACGTTATTATAAATATTAACAATTGCATAATAATTAACGCTATTGTTGTATGGTTAACTATAGCATACCTAAATACCGCTATTAAAAATGTTGAACCTATTATAATGGGTGCTGCCAGAGCAGCTAAGGAAGCGCTATTACAACGGATTCATAGTGTTTTTTGTCCGCTATTACTACCCACATTTTCTATAGTGAATATACAGAAGTATGACCACCAGTTGAAGTAGCACTAGTTGTCTATCAGGGACGGGATGATGGTATGAATTTGGTTTTAGGTCAAAAATTTAGAACCAAGGAGACAAAAAAAGTTCATATTCAGATGACTTCGCATCAGAAATGTTTTGAGTATGATACAGTTATGTCGGATACTAAGATATATGTGATAAAATGCCGAGGAGCCAAAGAAGGATGCAAGTGGTTTGTGCGAGTTGCAAAGTTAATTAATTCATATCTTTGAACGGTTAAGAGTTACATCAAGCAACATACATGTTATGTTGTTACTATAAGAACACCACAAATTGTTGCATTTGTTTTGGCTCAAGATTATCTCGGTAGATTTGACACACCAGTTCCCAAAAGTCTGATCGATTTGGTTCATCACAGGGTTGGTGTGTATGTATCATACACAACATCATAGAAAGGAAAAATACTAGCTTCTAGTGAAGTGCGACGAAGTCTAGGAGAGAGTTTTTCTTTATTATAATGTTATATGCACATGATGTAGCAGATGAATCCTAAAACAATAACTCGTGTGGTAGTGGATGAGGGAAACAAAATTAAGTATTTGTTTTTGCCTTATGAGCTAGCATAGATGAGTTCCTTGTGATGAGGAAAGTCCCCATTGTGGATTGAACACACCTCATGAATGAATATGGTAGAGTTCTCCTTGTTTCGACTGTTTGGATCCCGATCATCACCACTACCCAATTGCGTTTGGTGTAGTAGATGGTGAGAATGATGAAACTGGTAATCGTTTATGTAACAGTTGAAATCAATGATATTGATCAAGTCAGTACGTCTAGTGTTCTGTGAGGCCGAACATTGGTATTGTATATGGTATTTGTCTCAGCATGTTAAAGGCCACGTACATAACAACAAAGATACTCGTGCATTTAAGTTTAGAGAGTATACACACACTTATACAGAGGTTGAGTTCATGACCCTATATCATGCTTTTTTCATGAAGTATCCTAGTGCAACGATGTATCTTGACAAAAGTGTTGAAGATAAGAAATGGACTAGATGTTACTTTGGATGAGATGTGTACAATGTTGACACCACCAATCAGTAGAATCTTTTAATTGTGTTATTAAGGAGTGAGAAAGCACACTTTACTACCAATGATTGATGAAATCATTGCAAAAATGACTGAATGGTTTAACAAGCAGAGGAATGAAGCAGCTGAAATACTTTTTTACACTAAAGCTTGTGCCCATTGTGGAAATGGAAATGTCTAAAAGATGTGTTGAAATAGAGTTTCTCACGTCTAACGAGTTAAACAGCTTCCATCTTGCGTACATTGTGCAGGTATTGATGGGAAGATTTATACCGTTGATATGACTAGGAATACTTGCAGCTGTGAGCAATTTGATAAAGACAAATACATTTGTGTGAATGGAGTAGCTACCGGCACATTTATGACTGCGGCAGCGGCAAGAGAACTATGTCTATTCGAGTATTGTTCAAAGTACTATTTGGTGGAGCAATGGATTGTGGCTTATCACAGGATAATATATTTTGTTCATCATATGTTTGATTGGATTATACCAAAAGAAGTTCTTCCATATTTTGAAAAGAAGAAAAGAAAACCACAATAAACAAGGATTCTACCAGTTGGAGAATTTCTTGGAAGAAGAAAAAGAGACAAAGGGAGAATCATAGGCATAATGAGCCAGAGGAAATGTATGACAATATATTTTGAATGTGGAAATGGTTCATGAACTACTTAGAACTACTATATGTAATATGGACTACTAGTACTACGTAGGACTACTATGTGTAATATAAACTACTTTGAACTACTATGTGTAATATAAACTACTTTGAACTACTATGCGTAATATAAACTACTTTGAACTACTATGTGTAATATTGACTATTAGGCCTGGGCATCCGGGTCCTCGGGTCGGGTTCGGGTCGGGTTTTTTCGGGTCCGGGTCCTTCGGGTCCTAGAGATTTAGACCCATATAGGTACTTTAAAAAATTCGGGTCGGTTCCGGGTCGGGTCTTATCGGGTCCGGGTCGGTTCGGGTCCACTTATCTCGTACCCGCATATACCTAAATTTTTTCGGTTCTTTATTGTATCGGGTTGGATCCAGGTATTTCGGGTCCGTTTTTGAGTCGGTTCCTGATATTTCGGGTCGTTTCTACATATTTTTGGGTCTAAATATGTGTTTCGGGTCTACTTGTACCCATTAACCTGCAACGTTACCCGAACCTCAAACCTGCAATTTTGAAACCCCATAACAAAAAAAACACATTCTGAAACTACAGTAGTGCAATTACCGTAACCATAACTAATCAACTTAAAACATGATCAAGTTACCATTCAAAACACACACAAAAAAATCATTAAGTCTAATAATCTTCGGTTCCAAAAATACCCGATCGGGTCCCGGGTCGGTTCTGGACCCGAACCTGCTACCTACGGGTCCTCCATCATTAGACCCAATAGGGTAAAATTCTCGGTTCCAGTTCTGGACCCGAACCTGTATTTTCGGGTCGGTTCCGGGTCGGGTCCTCGAATACAGGTTAAAATGCCCAGGCATATTGACTATTGGTACAACTGAGAACTACTATCTGTAATATGCACCACTGGTACTACTTAGTACTACTATGTGCGATATTAACTACTGTTATTTCTTAGAACTACTATGTGTAATATGCATGTTTTTAAGAACCTTATATTTTCGTTTTTTATCAGATGTAACTTGCATTTGTTGTATTTATATGTTTATTTATCAAATTAGACATAAAATCTTTATAATATTATTTAAAAAAATGAGCTTCCTATCTGTCGAGTTCACACTGATTTTTAGAATGGTTGATTAGTGAGATACTTTTAATGAATTAAAAATAGAGGAATACCATTAGATAGGCCTAAAAATAATTTCCTCAAAATAGCACTCATGGAAAAAAAGGATCAAAATAGATTTTATTAAAGAGTGTAAATATACATTTATACTCTTTGGATTAACTAATCTAGACTTAGGGTTTAGAGTTATAGGGTACGTTTTGGAGGTGAGATTTAATATTTAAAAATATTAACATTTTCAAAATAAAAAATGTCTATTTTGGTCATTTTTTCATAAGGTCTATTTTTGTGACAAAAATTTTAAAATTGTCTATTTGAGAGATTTTCCCTTAAAATATTACATCTAAATACCAGTTACTATTTTTAGTAATTTCTGTTAATAAGATTTTTAATTCAATTTCCTTTTTATTTTTTTCAAAATAACATATATAATAGAGAAAAACCTTAGGATAACATTAAAATGTTTTTGTCACAAAAATAGTCTTTAAAAATGAACAAAATTTTTTTTATTAAAGAGTGTAAACATACACTTATACATCTAGGATTAATTAATCTAGACTTAGAGTTTAGAGTTACGGGGTGGGAGTTTGAGGTTGATTTTAAAACATAAAAAAAAATAAAAAAATATTATTTTTTAAATAAAAAAGGTATTTTGGTCAGTTTCTTTTTGAGGGCTATTTTGGTGACAGTTTTTAAAATAACTATTTAAGAAAAGTTTCCTATAAAATAAGCGGAAAATTTTATAAATTTTAAAAAGGAATTTATAAACGAATATATACATATATATAATCTCAGATAAAACGATAATATATTTATATATGTAGTTTCATCAAAAGAAAGTTCAGAAAATAATTTTGATACTCAGAAAAGAAATATCCTTTCTTTTAAAATAATTTTAAGAACCATAAAGTATTTTCTCAAAATAATATAAATATTTTATGTATATCTATTTATTTCGAAGATGATTACACAAAAAATAATTATTACAAATCGAGATAGTTTTAATTGACTAAAAACAGTTTATAATTAATATTATTGAAATGTTTTATTCTTTTTCATAATATTTAGCTGACTATAAATATATTACAAGTACAGAAAAAAAAATATCTATAAGCAAAATTTACTTATATAATATGACTATTAAAAACAATCACAAAAGGAAATTTGGTATTTATTTGTATTAGATATTAAAAAGAAAAACTAAAAATAATTTGTGACTATAAACATATTTTTATCCAATAAAATAAGTACAAAATATTTTAAAATTGCATAACCAATGATAGTTTTATTGAAATAAAATATTATACTTTATCATTATTAAAAATATTTTTTTACTCAATAATTAATTTGCTTTTTGATTTTAGTTTTTTTATGTTTGTAAGACTTAATATATCCATAATCAAAATAACCAAACAAATCAAAAGTCTAATGTTTAAGATTATTTAAAATAATTTTCAATTTACATTTTTATAAATCTAAGGTATAAACTTACTTAAAATTTATAAAATATTTTAACTATTGTAAATATCAATATGTATTCATGAGACTTCTCATAAACTTATCAGTTATATTTATTTATGAATTTTGTATTGTAAAAAATATATTAATAAATGAAAATAAGATATCAACCAATTTTTCCCATTAAGTTATTTTAAACTTTATGCATAAGATTATCTAGATCCTCTGAAAATCTAAAAACAACAAACATACAGTCACAACCGAGAATCATTAGGTAAATCATTAGTTTACCTAATCTCAACACTATTCACTCAATCAATAAATCTCCAATTCCCTTTCAATCAACATATGCTCAAACATTCAAAGACTCAATCACTAATTCGACTTCACATATCAAATATACAATAACAAAAACATTAACTCTAAATCATGGTCATAATCGACAATCATCACTACACAGATTCTCCTCATTACACTAATCTCAAAACCAAACGTACTTTCAATCTCCAAAACCTAATAACCAAACATTTTCTCCAATTGAATACATACCCGATTCATATATATATATTTCCCCTAATTCATATTTTCTGTCTTTAAAAGGTATTTCACCAATTGGATTCAAATTATCCAGTAAAAAAACAACAAAAATCGCAATAGTTTGGTCCAAAATCCCTTTCTACCATAACATATACCAAATCAAAAAATTTCCCATGTTTTCTCTCAGTTTCAGAATACAAACTCGCTTTTTAGTTACATTTACAACTTACAAATTTTCTTCAATTTTTATCTAACATAAATACAAAATACGACCAAATCAAGGAAAATAAATCACTTAAAAGAAGAATGACGTTAATTTGGAAGATAGAAGTTCGATTTTCACAGAGGAAGAAAAAGAAACGAAAGAATGTCGATCTAGAGTTCATTACAGTTTATACTGCAATAAGAGAGAGAGAGACTCCACAGTTAAAAAAAATAAGTAAAAGAGTTAAAACACAATATTTAGATTTCAAATCCGAGTAGAATGCAGATGGGTTTGGATGGACTAAACTTTTCGTAAGCGGAGATTTGGAATTTTTCAGATTGGGTATGGTATGGAGCTATTCTCCTTAAAATTTGGATTCGAAGACAAATTTCATACCACGTTACCTTGCTCTTTCTAGATGCCAAAATCAAACGGTTGAACTCAAAATATTTCAACAGATTGCGTATCTCTATAATAGATGACAAATTCTCGTTCTCTTAATTCCGCTTTACTCAAGAGTTATCAATCGGGCAATATTTGAAACACAACACAAACTGAGTGAAAAGGCGTTACTAGAGTTTCAACAAATCCCATTCAGGTTTTGTACTAGCACAAGACTGAATTTAAAATTAAGAAAAAAAAAACAGAAAGATCAATTCTTCTTTTGACAAGAAGCTCCTCTGTTTAGTAACCGCCTCCATCACCACCTCCTCCATAGCCACCACCACCACCTCCACCGTAGCCACCACCACCTCCGTAGCCACCGCCTCCTCCATAAGCCCGGGGAGCACTTGGTCTATCGTTCGCAACATTCACCCGAATGTTACGCCCATTGAGTTCCTGAAATAACATAAACCCAAAAGCAAATTAACCCATCAAATCACACAAAATAATTACCCAATTTAGAAAAAACTATCAACTTATCATTCAATTACAAACCTTTCCGTCCATCTCAGAAATGGCAGCATTAGCTGCACTTTCATCAGAGAAATTGACAAACCCAAACCCCCTTGACCTGCCAGTTTCTCTATCAACGATGACCTTAGCTGCACAACAATAAAGAATATTAAATAAAACTATCACCCAATGCAACAATTATCTTCGACGTTGAACCACTACTTACAATCGATCACTTCACCGAAGTTGGAAAAAGCCTCCCTCAATGACTGGTCATCAGTCCCCCATGAGAGACCTGATCCAATCACATACCACACGAGTCAAACCAATTTTCAAAATAAAGAAATACTTCAATATTCATAAGAAGAAAGACAAGATATTTACCACCGACAAAAAGCTTGGTAGACATGTACCGGAGAGAACCGAGCATAGACTGAACAGGAACATTACCGGTCTGAGAAACCCCACCTTGCCTCAATAGACTACCGAGACTTTTGCAGAAAGCCATTTCTACACAAATATCAACCACAAACCCAAATCAAATCAACGGTAACAAAGCAATAAGCAACAAGAACCCTAAGTCAATCTCAAAACCGATTCCGCAAGGAGAATAACAAGATCCTAAAACTTGCAGATCTAGATTCAACTTAAAAGCTCCCGATCCATCAAAGACGAATCGGAACAGAGTACAGAGTCAAGGCACGAGAATACTATGAAAGACACAAAACAAAAGCATTACAAAGACGAACGAAGACGAAGATCGACAAGAAAATGGAGTAGATCGGTACCTGGGGAGTAAAGCTTAGAAACTAGGGTTCTGGTAAACTGAGGGAGAGAGGCAGAGGCCAAGGTGTAGGGTTTAAGAGGTCCTATATATACAAAGGTCCTAAAAATATCTCATTTTCTTTTAAAGATTTTTTATGGCTCAAATTATCAGCTATACACAGGTGTATATTGCTAATGTGTACTAATACATCCAGAGTTCTCCACGTGTATTGTTTAGTGAATCAATCCTGGTTGTAGCATTCTGTTTCTGTGTGTAGGGTGTAGTCGGTACAGAGGAATTATATTCGGGACTTATCTTAAAGTTTTTTGTTTTGGGCCTATTTTATTTGCTTTGATATTTTTATATTGGGCTTACAGACCCATGTTGATTCCCGGCCTAAGTTGATGGGACATACAAGAAAAAATGTTGCTGATGGAACAAAACAAATAAAACAAATAAAACAAATAAAATAAATAACATATTCTTTTCTTTTGAAACGAGAATAGAAAATTTAACTGTGGATTTAGTCCACGCCCTTCAAGTATGTCTACATATGAAGTTAGACATGATTACCAACAAAGACATCAAGAAGGTATGGCGGGCCATAAACCAATAGAAAAAGAATGAATTCACTATTTTGGAATTGCCGAAGGTTAAGAGGGTTTCTGGTAGTTCGACATCTTAAAGATATCAAAAAATCTACAACATTCCGATATGTGATATATAATTTTTGTCAAACATCCATTTAGAATTTCAGAATCAAGTGTGCTTCCGCTGGAATAGTAAAAAAATAAGTGACCTATTGAAAAGTGATTCTCAATATCGTGTGAGTGATGTTAAATAATGGAGAAATGTTACATGATGATTGCATAGTCTGTAAATAAACTTTCGCGTCTTCGAAAAAATTAACACACCACCTGTCGTACGGAATGGACTTTAGGGACCATTAGCTGTGGGCGGTCGGAGCTTTAAGAACTCTTACTCCCCGAATATATTTTTTTTGGTTGAAACGAAGAACTCTAGTGATGTAATCTTTGACATTGGTGTTCGGCTGGGCTATGATTATGTTAAAAGTGTACTTTTAGTGGGTATTGAGGTGTGGGGGAGGGGATATCACTTTATGTTAAATGTGTATTCCGAACTAAAAACATAGATATGTCTAGTGTCATCATCCCAAACATTTAAGAGGCTTAAAGTATTTTGAAATAATGTGGCCCTTGTAACTATTATAAAATTTACCAAGTAAAATTGTTTATAAAAAATTATTTCTTTCATGTTCAAACCATAAACAAAGAACCAAAATTCACTCTCCTTTAAACATTTATGCTACATACAATTTAAGAAATGTTTTGCAAATTTGGTTTTTATATTATATGGCATGAAGCTCATGTTTCACCCGCTTTAAAGGAGGGATGGGTCTAGACATATCTTTTATAATTTCTACGGATGCACGAATGAATCGATTTTAAGATAATTACTTAAGATGTTTTTTAAGGGATTTTGCTAAAAATGAACAACTTATCTTAAAGATTTTCTGTTTAGAATAAAAATCAATTTTAAGCACTTTTAGACAATGAATATCCTTACATATTATCAAAATTCATATTAATTTAATGAAGAGCCAAAAAATAAGAAAAATACAAAACATAATCTTTAACATACATATGCACTTAGGAAAAATATATTTTTGAAGAAATTATTGTGTAAGGAGAAATTTCAAAAATTATCTAAAATTGTAGAACATATGATCTTTCATCTACGGTGAATTAGAACAAAAAGATCCGCCAAAAACACAGTAATCTATTGGAGCTAGAAAATCTAATATGCCTCATATGTTTCCATATATCTTGGTAGAATATTCAATCTATTATTCGGGTCGGATCCGGATATGATGAAATACCCGATTGGATATGCTTTCATTTATGTTTTGGATACCGGGTCGGATCGGGTATTACCCGAGATCCGAACAAGTATCCGAAAGTATCCGACTCTTATGTCATTAAGACATTAAACATAGGTTCACATTTATTTCTCTTGTCAATGTTTGAAGTTCTCGTGATTGTGCTACTAATTAGAGAAAGTAGGTGACATGCGTTTAGCAATATGGAAGAGTGGATGACATTAGAGACTAGATGTTGTTGAGCTTCTTTTTATACATTTTCTTATGGATTTATTTCAAAATTTCAACTATTCTTTAAGTTTCATAGCTTTTTATAATGATACATTATTTTCTTTGTTTGGAATGTTGGATTTGTTGTTTGTTTGGAGTTTGCTTAAGACTTGTTTTCATTGGTTTCGAGTTCTTTTATTTGTGTCCTACTCTAAATGATTCGGGTAAATCGGATTAGAAACAAGTATTTTCAGTTAAGATCGGGTAAAGTTAATACAATACGAACCGGAACCAATTCTTTTTCGGTTACTTCGGATATACCCGAAAATACCCGGATCCGCTAGGTACCAAACTGAATCTGATCCGAAATTTAGAAATACCCGATCGGATCCCATTTTGCCATATCCTAAATATCCGATATCCAAAATATCCGACCCGAACCCGATCCGGTATCCGAATGCATAGGCCTGGGCCTGGGCTTTCGGGTACCCGTTCGGGTTCGGATCGGGTATGTTGGATTTTTGGGTTTACAATCATAGGTCCATTCTAATATTTATTAGTACGGGTCGGGTTCGGATAATAACATTTTGGGTTCAGTTCAAATTTGTATTGCATCGTAAAACCCATAAAGTAACCATATATCGTTTGGATTCGGGTTATATCGATTCGGTTCTGATATAATCGAAGTAAGAACATAAAATTTTAAACATAACATAAACAAAACACTTAAATTCAGCAAATTTAATCCTACACATAAAATTGATAAAATTAAAATAAAATATTAAATCAATCATGAAAACAAACATTATTTGTAAACAATATGTGTTATCTTACATATAGAGTAGATATAGAGTAGACTTGTTATTCTAACAAGTAAATAATAAAGTAGTTATTTCTAACTAATTAGATATTTAAGGTATTTATTTATATTTTAATATTTATTTTATATGTCATATGAACATAAACTTTAAACTGAATATTAGAAATACTTATATATATACTTGAAATATTTATATTGACAATTAATTTCGAATATTTCGGTTACCCGTTCGGGTTCGGTAAATAACACTTCGGGTTCGGATATTTTTTATGCCATCCTACAAGATCCGTTCAGATATTTTTACATTTCGGATTGGATGATGGGTCGGGTTTTTCAGTTCGGGTTCGGTTCGGATTTCGGCTTTCGGATTTTATGCCCATACCTAGTATCACACATGCATAGTCTTCATGTCGCAGTGGAGAATAACTTGCTAACATTTTATTACATTCCGGCCCCCTTCAATAAGGTTCAAGAGCGAGTGAACACTCTTGATAGTATGGTTAAGCGTGGCTAATTCAGTAACCGAGGTGATGAGGGGGAGTTGCGGCTATACATGGTAATGAACTTGGTAAAAATTTGGGTAGGTGAGGCAGATCATACCCATCTTCAGGTAGCCGCCATAAAAGACTTCGGTCAAGTAAATACATCCCTGAGATTCTGTTGAAAATGGATAACATGGAGTTCTTTTGAGGCTGGTAAATAGTGAGGTGAGGAGATAGAGAGTGGAAACTTTGAGCTTTTGGAGAATTATGGTCTTCTTTTGTCATCTTTATACCCTCTGAAATTGTAGACAACATGCGTCTTGGTGATCTCTCAAATGAACTCCCATAGCTTTCACAGTAACTTTGGATGCTAAGAGAATTGAAATAAGGATAACCAAGCACAATCACAAGTTTAAGATGTTCTTAAATATTACATAAGTTTAATTTAGGACAAAGAAACCTTACTCTCTCTCATCTCTAATGGAGTTTTGCTTATGTTGGTAGTTCCCTTACCATTCCCAACATTGTCATTCAGACTAGGTTTCGACCTGTAATGGAATTTCGTAATTGATAATTCCTCCCGTCTGAACAAAGAATCTAATCCAGAAATCAACTTATGATTGAACACTATTGTTGTTGACTCGAAACAAAACCGACCAAGCGCTTAGAAAATATTGAAACATAGAGAATTTTTTGAAACACCATTGTTTGTGCATTAGAGAAATAAAGACAATTTGTCAGTCTGAAGTAAAAATTGACGCAATCTAGCGAGAGAAACCACCAATGTTAAGTTGAGAAAGATAGAGAATCGAAAACCCAGAATGAAAAACTCAAACTTAACCAAGACATGCCAGAAAAAAGGGTTCGACATGGAGTGGTGAAAATAAGTAATAGGGTTAACGTCGATTTTCACTTTTAAGCACATGTAAAAATTAATATATATATATATATATATTGTTTTTAATTAATTTTTAATAAAAATTTAGTTGTATGATGAGAGAATAAAATAGAGTTAACAATAATATTAGTTAAGTGGACAAAAACTCTTAAAATAATTATAAGGGTGTTACAAAAGTCAAGAAGTTGGCGTAGAGAAGTGAAAATGAAGCTTATTCTCATTAATAATTAAAGTAAAAGTTGTCAAATTTTTTCCTATATAATAAAATGTATTCGTTCAGTATCAAATGCCCCTTCTAAACGATATAA